>JAFFZR010012101.1:0-17380 GCA_018397195.1 Lethrus apterus | reverse complement strand
AATTTGCTCAAAATCTTTTCGCGCATCCTGAAGTATTTCTAGGCGCGCCTTTAACTGATTTATGCTACCCGTTTTAAAATCATTTACGTATTCTGGGGAATACGCATCCCAATGCGATTTAACTTAAATTCTATAACCTTTCGTTGTGTTGAAAATTGATCTAATTTTGTCATTTTTACAGGACTATGGGTAAACCCGTATTACGTTTTGTATTACGTATGTAGTTATAAGATTCGATAAGTTGAATTCAGAATAGAAGCTTGTTTGATTCACTAGTCATTGAAAGGATAAAATTATAAAAGGAAAACAGCCACTGACCTTTAGTTTCTCTCGATGATGTAGCCAATAGCATTGAAGACTCTCCTCCGTTGGCACAGTATTCACATGCACTTTATTACAGCCTTTTTAGATTTTTTGAATTGTATTACGAATCCGGCTCGAAGGACCAATGATGAACTCGCTTGGAGTTGCGTATTCGCCGTTTTGTTTATTTAGAATAAAAGTCTTGTTTTACACGAAAATGCTTTATTTTTACAAACTACTTAGCTCGCTAATATTTAAGTACTAATAATATATTTCTCTCCCCGACGGTACCCCAGTCTTTACACCACACCCTTACAAGTGCCGTAGCGGGGATGGTTACCCATGCGCATTACCTACTAAGTAAATCCTACAATATGTATTTGTATCATTTAATAAATCATTAAGTTTTTCATTGTATTGTGTTTTATACATGATCATAGTTTTATTTGTTTTGTCTGCACGTGTAATTATTATGTTAGGGTGATTTTTGAGAAAATTTTTTGTTTCTTGGAATAATTTTATAAATGGATTATTATTATTAATATTATATCGATTTTTAAAATTTGTTACAATATTGACTATTTTGTTTCTTATAATGTTTTGTGTATTACATTCAATATTATAAACAGCGTTTTCAACACTACTTATAATATCTTTAATTGGTAGGTAAATTTTTTGGCGGAATAGAAAATTTCCATAGTAAAATAACAAACGTCAAATATAAAATATTTATTGCTTGATAAAGATTACGAAACACATTTTTATATTTATTATATTTGGTGTGTTGTAATAAATATATTTTATTGCACAACTCGAGTTTCTATTTGGTTGCACGCTCAAGAAAGAAAGAAAAAAGATATTTATTCATCATAATACTATAATACGAAAAATTAAACATAACAATAAAAGAAAATTTTGTTATATAATTTGATAATAATTCAAAAAATTAAATTTGAGTAATAGAAAAAAACATCAATCTTTCTTACCCTAGTCACATTTGAGCTGTGTTAATTGCCAGTTCAACATCGAACTTCATTAGTTGAAAAGTCCATAATTGAAATAGATTACCGTTATAAATTACACCTGATTCACATATTTCCTTATGAACCGATATTTCTACTGAAGTTGCTAATGAAAACGAATATGAAACGGAGATAAGCACCGATAATCGTAGGGATGAAGTGTACACGTAGTCATAAATGTTAATTGTAATAGTCGAGATATAATTGGATGATTCAGCACAACGAACCCCTACGTCGTTTCCGACAATCACCTTATCAACACCACCTGACGGCGAGGATCGGCCTTATCACATTACGGCCATTCATGTCCACCCCTCCTTTCTTAATTACAAACTGTGTATGTTATGTCAGGTTGGGTTGGATTCAGTTCGTTCGCAATCGAACACTGATATGTCCCTAGGGTATGGCGATGTTCTCAGTTATAAAACCGAAGGCCGATTTTACGTAAACCCTTGCGAAAAATGCAACAACAAAATTAATTAAACATTGCCTGTTAAAATAATATGCTGTCAAAAATGAACGTATCACGAAGCATTATTTGTTAGAGATTTTTAATTGTAAAATATTTGTTCTAAATATCTGCGTGCATCCATTGAATTTTTAAAAAAGAAGATAAATAAAATATTCATTTTTAATCAATGGGTTCACATTAAAAATTATAGCTGGGTTATTTTCAATTTTCCTTTCATCAATCAATCCGTTCATTCTTCGACACAAACAAAGCGTTTCAATATGATACATTATTTATGAAGGTTCCAATACATATATTTTCTTGATGTTCACATGAAATAACCATTTGCTTACACGTCCCGTGGTTTGTGCTCATTAAAGTGTAATAATATAGAATTATAGATGATAATTATAATATATCGTGCTGTTAACGTTACGCATGGAAATGATATTAATTCAATCGACCATGCGGTAATAAAATAACAGAATATCATATTCTGGACATTAAAACAATTACTTATTCGATTAAAAATGTTCATTGGACGAAATTTTATATGTCAAAATTATTAACACAATCAAAGATATTTAACGTATAATGAGATTGTCTCCAATTTGGATACAAATCGAATAATAATCGCTCTCTAATTTGTTTGTATTTTGATATCACGAATATTAGCAACTTTATCTGCATTTGATGAGGAATTCGCTTTGCTCTTTTTTATTTAAAAACATGAAATAAAGGCAGCTTGATTTGAATCACAATATCAGCTATGAAACAATTGGAAATATTCTCAAGAATGACAAATACCATCCCCACAAGGTGCAGGAGCTTCTGCGGATGATTTTCATAGAACAATGTAATTCCGCGAAATTTTCATAGAGATGGAAGGACGACAAGAAATTTTCCAGGAGAATCTTATTTTCTGATGAAGCGATGTTTACCTTAAATGTATTTGTCAACGGACATAATTGTTGGTATTGTTATCAACAATTTCTCATTAGACACTCACTCAAAGACCACAAAATATAAAGGTCGGGAATGGCATTATTAAATGCGGAAGAATATTTAGATCTTCAGCAGAATCACACAATTCGATTTTTCCAGAACTGTATGTTGGTAATCTTGTTGACTACATTTTGTGATTTCAGCAATATTGTGCTCCAGTACACTACGTCATTCAGGTACCTACTTGCGAGAAATATAACCTGGAAATGGATTGGTAGGAGATGAGCCATTGAATGACCACCTGGGTCACATGATCTAAATTCATTAAACTTCTTATTGGAAGGTTAAGAAAAGAAGTTTATAGGGATAAGCCAAATGATGTAGAAAAACTTGATGCAAGCGGACATTTGAGATGAGAAACTTACAACAACATAACTAGTAATGTCAATACGTGTTCGAAGAACGTGTACATAATTGCTTGGATGTAAATTGTAGTCAGTTTGAAAATTATTTTGTGTCATATTTTTGTAATATATGTTTTTTTAGAGGTTTGAAATTCAAAATGAAATAAAACACATAAAAATCATGGACATCACCACGGTATTGGCATTATTGAGAAGATAATGTTATGCCATTTGTGTTTAAATATGATTTCTGGCATATGGGCGCGCATGAAGCGCAATATCGAAGTAAAATTTTTGACCATTTTTTTAAGTAGCTGAGCCCGTTATCGGCAAAAACCAGAGCTCTCCCACATTAACGCCATTCAATTGGGGAACGAACAAATCAGTAATCATAGATCTGTAGCGCTCTTCATTGACCGTAACATTCTGGGCGGCATCATCTTTGAAGAAATATGGGCCAATGATTCCACCAGCCCATAAGGCACACCAAACAATGATTTTTTGTGGTTGTAATAGCGTTTATGCCTTGTTTAGTGATCTTAGACAGCCTTGGATGTCATTATAATTAAGTATGTATTATGATTGTCTACTTTGACACTTTTCTTTTGTTTGGCATTAGTATAAAGACATAATGGCTGGTGTAGTAAATATTTACACAAATAAAGATATTTTAAACTTATTTTATATACCTGGATAATATGGTAGATTAGTGGATAGAACATGTCGTACTTTTAACGAAGGATGTCCATATTTGCCAGCAATGACGAAGAAAAAATTTAGAAAGTTGGAATCAAATTTTCTGCTTTTCGGAAAAGCTGCTAATTGCAGAAACGCAGAAAATTTGATTTCGGTTTTCTAAATTTTTTCTTCCTCATTGTTGGCAAATATGGATATCTTTCGTTAAAAGTACGACACGTTATATCCACTACTCTCCCACATTCTCCATGTATGTAAAATAAATTTAAAATATCGTTATTTGTGTAATTATTTACTACACCAGCCATTACGTCTTTATACCAATGTCAAACAAAAGATAAATCAAATTAAACAATCATAATACTTAATTATAATTTTTACTCATTTGAAATTGTTAGAAGTTGTCGCTAATTTTGAGCGGGCCTGTATACTTCCTGGTAATTTTAACTTCACCATTCCGTTGCCCATGATATCAAATAGCAAAATGACAAAAATGAAGATTTCAAGTGCAGTGCTTCCGGAAATACAGAATTTTCAATATACCACTGCAATTTAAAACAACAAAAAACTCCAAAACGATTACATTTTAGAAAAGGGTACCTTTATAAGTTTTGGTGTAGAATTGAAAGTAGAATCTGAAAAACGATGAAAAAATATAACATTCCCTTTAAAATAACAAAGTTGGTATGCACTTCCCGTACAACCGGAAGTGATACGAGAGCGCCAATAATTTAAAATAAGAGATCAGTTGGTGTAGCTTATAATTCCAAGCTATTAGAGGTGATATATTTCTGGAACACGGAAAAGTTCTAACGAACCGTTTTCGTGAATGACCTGTATATGATATCCTTATATCATTAATCATTATCTATGAGTCGCATGCATGTTGTTCGTTGTTCTTTCACTGTTTTCTTCTTTTCATCTCTCTATTTCTCATGCAACATGTCTTTCCACGGCCATTTTTTCTTTTCACATTTTGAATTTCACGGTAGTTATTTGATCAGACACTTCTTTTATAATACTCAAGCAACTCTGCTGGCCCTTTCATGTTTAGTAGCTATTACATTTTCTTTAACTTCTTTTCTTTTTTTTTTTTCTTTCTTGAGCGTGAAACCAAATTAAAACTGAGTTGTGCAATAAAATATATTTATTACAACACACCAAATATAATAAATATAAAAATGTGTTTCGTAATCTTTATCAAGCAATAAATATATTTGACGTTTGTCATATTTTGCTATGGAAACCTTTTTATAAAAATAGTTTACTATGAATTTGTTCCATCAAAAGGTTGAAATAATTAAAACATAAAAGTAATTAATGAATCAAACTTTACAATTCCTAAACCCTATTGCGTCCCACGTTACGACTTCTATATACTACAGCTGTTGCTGTAAGGCTAGGAAAAACGTGGAAAAAACCTAGCCGAGTATTTCGACCATTATTAAGTTTCATTTAAAAACAATTCAGCACTATGGTGTCATTTTTCGAGTATAGTATGGGTACACAACAATCGGTGTGCGATCGACGAAAGGAGCGGCGAATGCATGGTGCATCCACGCGATTTGCCGCATACCTCGAACATCTGTCACTTTCGCTGTCAAAATACCACTTTTTCGTCGCGACATGCCGACGCTACCGAACCGTCCCGCAGGGCCGGCTCTAGCGTTTTTGCCGCCGTAGACAAAACCAAAAAATGCCGCCCCTATGATTCAAAATACTTTAAAAGAACCATGTTAACCAGAAAAATGACATATAATTGAATTAAGACAATAATACTAATACAGATTTACGGAAAATTGTTTTATGGACAAACAAAATTTACATTTTTAACGAGCTAACGATTATGAACTTACAAACTAAAACTAATACCTGCTATTTTCGGATATAATTTAAATATACTTTTAAAACAATAAATAAAACAAGTTAAATAATATACAAAGTCTAACCCTAAATTAAAACAATCTATTTAGAAGTTTATTTTATGCAAAATCGCGAATAACTTCTTTCAGATCTAATTTATTACTCAATTCATAATTAATGGCCAACATTTCTAACCCATTAAGACAATTTTGAGTAGACATGGTACTTAAACAATTTTGTATTATTTTCAATTTAGAAAAGGTTCTTTCGTCGATAGCAACAGTTGTGGGCAGCGTTAGCAAAATTCTTAAAGCAATGCTCAAATTTGGCCCAATTTTAAGGGAGTGAAATGAATTTAAGAACGTCAAGTGGACCTACTTTCTTTGTTAAAAGTGAAGAAACAAGGCCTATTTCCTCAGCCAGTTCTAAAGAGTTAAGATCCGAGAAATCACCATCTGTCATTTTGTAATTCATTTAGTTTGTGAACATCATACAATTGAAAAGAGTCGTTATTACCATTCAGTNCATTTGAATAAGCTTGTTCTTGTTAAATCCGGTGTGCAGTGCATCTCAAAATATAGGAATTCCCAAAAGCCTCTCTATTCCTGTTCTATTTGATTTTACTACTCATTTACTTTTTAGATTCAAGTAGGTAATCGAAATTTATTTTTGTGAGTTGTTTATTTTTTTGCGCTCTAGTTTAGGCGGTTTTGCCGCCCCTAAATTTTGCCGCCCCTAAATTTTGCCGCCCTAGGCAGTCGCCTACCTTGCCTACCGCCTAGGGCAGGCCCTGCGTCCCGACGTCATATCTTTCGAAAATAAGCGTCTTCAGTCTCCGAACTATACAATTTTGACCTTTTCCCAGCCGCGAAAATCGCCAATTTCACAAGACAAATTGCATTGCATTTGAAAAATTAAGAAAAACATTAAACTATTAAACAACTTTGGGGCCATGGGAATTGAGGCAACCTATCCATTTAGTTTAAAGGTGACTATGAACTTTCGTTTTATGTGGATATGGTCCATAGAAACGATCACATACCCGGCAGTATTACCGGCTCTCGGACTAATATAATATTGCAAGTTTGGTCGTCCCATTATGAATGTTTTGGTCAAAGAAGTGAGTCTCCTTTAAAATGAGTTTTTAAAGTTTGTTCTTCACAAAATTAGTGTTAGGAAATTAGGGAACATATGACTTATGCCCAGAGATTGCAATTATAGGGTTCAACGCCATCTATGGCAGACGAAATATAGCATGAATTCAAAATGTTACCAGCAGAACAATACGCGATTGAAAGTGATAAACAAACAGAAATCTCAATAAATATGATGACGCACAACTTCCCAGAATATAGAGACCAGCTCATTCAGGTCACAAAAAAAACCGTCATCGGAAAAGTGTTGGTAGAATAACAACCGTTATCAGCAGCAGTATAACCGGAACGTCAAGGTTCGCCAATTAGAACCGGATGCAGATATCACGCAAGTACAACGAAAATATCAATAGTTTCATTATACATCCAAATTAATATTTATCTTTTTTTCTTATGCATTCAACAAATATATTATTACGAAAGACAGTAAATATATTTCAGTGTACACACGAGAATTAAGTTTTGAGCTATTGGTCCTAACGGCATTTTAGAAAATGCGTTGAAATAGCATAGGACCATTGTTTGACCATTTAAAGTAATACTGAATTCTGAATTTGGTTTGGAATATCGTGTTTTTATTACGCTTCCTGCTGTTTAAGACAAACAAACGTTTTTTTTTTAGTGGGTTCGAGTTGTGTTTCTCGAAATACGGATATATTTCAATAAGATTTTAATTAATTAAACATTTAAGTATTAATATTCATGTTAAATTAAATATTAATATGTCATAAAAACAATACATTTTTTAATATACCGATTTTGTTACAAATTTTTATACATAAATAAAAAATATATATACAGACTGTTTGCTAGACATGCAGCAAAAATTCAGGGGGTTATGCCTTAGGGTATTTTAAGAATTTTTTGTCCTAGGATGATTTTCGGAAAGATGCGTTAAAGCGTTAAAGTTTTTTTTTCGAAAAGCTTTAACACATCTTTCCGAAAAAAAAAACAGTACTTTATACTTACTATTACATGTAAAGATCCATACATAAAATGCGTATCAGTCATCTCGGTTTGCGTAGGTTAGGTACCTAACCTTCTTTGTATGTACCATTCAGAAATGCAGCGCTCGGCTTACGCCTTCGAATTGTGGGATGATCATAAGGATCATTTTTAAAATTGGGCAGACAAAACTTAATTCTCACGTGTACATACCCTATATTTTTACTATGGAAACATTAAATACCAAAGTTTACAATATACAGTCTTCTTGATAAAACTAACTTTCAGTTAGTTAAATTCAACCAAGAACTTGACGTTAATAAAAAATAATTGAAAATTCAACTTTGTCGTTATTTTTGTTTTTGGTTTTTTTTTTTTTGTAAATATGTAATAGCATTTTGCCTCTTTTAATAAAAGACAAAGTATAGGGTAAAGTGGTGAAATACGCCCCAGCGGGAAAATCCCCCACTGCATCAAAGTCCAACTTCTGTGACATAGATGGAAGCACTAGTTGTAAGAAGTGCAAGCAGACAGCAATTGCTGACGATGTATAAATGTTGCACGCACATTGAATCTGTTTTCTGTTTTAGAAATTTTTTTTTAAGTGAAAATATAGTTTAGGAAGTCAGCAAACTTTGTGGGTGAGTTCCAACATTTATTAATTTCACTTCAGAGTAAATGTTTTTGCAAAACCTGACTGTGTTGTGAGTAACTGGTAAACATAACCTAACTGTGCACCGCATTGTTGGTGCATTTTTCTAGTGCGGTGGACAGCTGGGGCATTTTTCACCAGCATTTTTTAAAAACGCCCCATCAAAACCAGGCAAATAAGCCCCACGTAGAAATACTTTTTTCAACATAGTTTTTCTACATTTTAGCATACAAAATGGGGAAAAAATACATGAGGAAAACAACAAGAGCGAACTGGAGCGAAGAAACTTTTCTATAGAATAGCTTCGCGTACCATTTAACAAAAGCAGATGCAAAAGTACGTTTGGGGCGTTGTCCAAAGTTAGGGTTTCAGCATGAGCAGAGACTTGTCAAGTACGTAAAAGAACTGGAAAAAGTGGGTTTTGCACTCGATGCTGCTGGAGTGAAAAAATGGCTTTTGAATTTGCCGAGAATCTTGGAATTACCCACAGATTTCAAGAGAAAATCGATCAGCTGGTGATGATTGGTTTCGGGCATTTCTGCGCCGCAATAAAGAGCTTTCAATACGCAAGTAAGAAGGTCTGTTTGTAACCAGGGCCAAAGGTATGAACAGAAATGATGTAAAAAGTTATTTTCAATTGTTATTGGAAATTTTGAGTACGAATGATTTGCTTCATAAACCTGGAAAAACATTTAACGTCGACGAGACAGGAATTCAAGTCAATAATAAACCGGGAAAGGTAGTGGCAACAAAAGGTGCCAAAGATGTTTATTCGATAACCAGCACCGAAAGACGTGAAAACATTTCTTTGATTGGCTGTTGCAACGCATAAGGCTATTTGATGCCACCTGTTTTAATATTCAAGGGAAAAAACAGGAAAGAAGAGTTCTCAGACGGACTTCCGCCTTGTTCCGACGTATTTATGTACCCCAAGTCGTCGTATATCAACAGTGAGTTGTTCCTCAGATAGTTCAAAGATTATTTTTTGCCAAAAAAAGGCGAAGGAAACGCTGTTCTGATTCTGAACGGGCATGCTTCTCATTCGAATACAATCGAATTGTTATATTTAGCTTCAGAAAACAACGTGGTGTTGTTATGTTTGCCTAGCCACACTATACAAGCACTACAACCACTTGACAGATCATTTTTTGGTCTCCTAAAAACCTACTTCTCCCAGGAGGCCAAAAACTGGATGATACAATACAAAAACAGAAAACTCTCTAGAACAGTGATTTCGTCATTGATTGGCAATGCATGGGTTAGAGCAGCAACTGTAGCCAAGGCAATCTCTGGCTTTAAGGCTTGTGGAATTTTCCTCTACAATCCACAAGCTATTCCAGACCATTTTTTCTCCATTTCTGACGCAGCAACAGCAGCGGTAAATAAAGAACATCTACAAAGTATTAGAGACTCACCCGTGGCATCCACTTCTACAAACCCGTTAAGCCAGCAAAACTTATCAACCCCAACACCTATGGCAACCACTTCTACAAACTAGGTGAACCAACAAACCTTTTTAACTGCAACCCTTACGACCTTCACTTCTGAAAATCGGAATAACCAACGAACCTTATCAAATTCAAGTGATGATGATGAGAAAAAAGAGACACCTTCAAAATTTCATCTAGAAAGTAATCCACTTCCTCTTATTCCTTTAGACTCCCCAAAACGAAAACAACATGCGTCAGAATTAACATCTTCAATAAATCGAGTAAAGGGACGCCTTCTTGAAGAGAAAAAGAAACTTGGTCCTACTAAAACTGGCGCTAAAGCAAAAGTTTATGCCAAAGCTGCTACATCTGCAGTTCGTCATAACAAGAAAGAAAGATCAAAGCAAAATAGAAAGAAAAAGAAAGGAAATTATTCTAGCTCCTCTAGTTCCGAAAGTGAACCAGAAATGAGTCCATCTGGCTCTGATGAGCTTTCTGATGAAGCAGAAGATTTTTGCATCCAATGTGGTGAATATTATTATTCAACCAAGACTCATGCTGACTGGATTCAATGCACGAAATGTAGAAAATGGCTCCACGAAACTTGTTCGAGCTATGGAGATGTGTGCAATAGATGTGGACCATCCCCAAAAACGAAAACCAAACAATTAATATAATGGTTTGCATCGGGGCGTAAATCACATGATTACAGGCGAAACCCACCTTGACTTAAAAATAAAATAATTTTAGAATGTAGATATTTAGTTTTCCAAAGACTTATTTTTTTAATAGAAGAGTACTTATATTTTGTTATACTCATGAAATAATATATTGAAATACTTTACTATTTTAAGTTACAATTTTTTTTTTCAATATGTGTGGCATATTTAACCACTTTACCCTCGTGTAAATAGTCACTTCCTTCTCCATATAAAATCTTAGCCAATATAGGAAAATAAAATGTTAAATAGCAAATTAAGTATTTCTTCAAAAAAAAAAACTTTTTCTCAGAAAATAAGTTTGACTTACCTCACAAGATAAAGATCGATACTATAGATATTTATTTATAATAGAAGATTTCCGAGATTTGTAGTCGATAATATGCACTTTTGCAAGAGATCTAATTGATGAATTATAACAGTCATTTTAATGCATCTTTATAAAACATTGGCTTGGACTTATTTACATAAATTCTATAACTATAAACTGTAAATATTCAAATTTAATTACATTTATACCATTTTATAAATTACTACATTTCCAAAAGGAAAACTAGTTTATGAAAACAACCACTTTATAATTTACAACATATTTCATCTTGATTACAAAAAATAACAGGAGTGAAATGCAGCAACGAACGAGTAATTAAGAAGGAAAGTAATTAATTAAAAAGTACGCAACGCGCATCGATTTTTTGTTATCTACTTTAACTAATGACTGAAAGCTAAGTAAATAAAATTGATGGTAAAAATTTAACACGAAATCGATTTGTTAGTTTCGCTGTGACAGTGACTCGCATAAATTACTAACATCCTGTTGTTTTTGATGTTTGTTTTCTTTCTGTGTGCTCAATATAAATAAAAAAATAAATTGTTCATCGATTGAAATTTAATTCACACTTTTTTTCATAAAAACATATTCGAGCTTAAATTAAATGTACTATTAGGAACAGAAGGAAATAAAATATGTAAATAACCTCATTTAATATTTACATTCTTGTAATTTTTGCATTTAATTATAGGACGTACAATCAGTTCTATTTTACACATTATACAAAGTCTGGTATTTGTATAGGATAGACATTTATTATCAGCGCATAAATATTTCATATGAAGGAAACCCGTACCTATAGATTAAATTTACAGATATTTAAAAGTCTGACCGAAATTAACCGAATGATGAATAAATTATGACTTAGTATGGAATGGTCATTTATATTTCATTTTGGTGCCAGACTTACCCTGTTTTATTTATAAATTCGAGTAAGATAATTTGATTGGGATTTTCCACATCACTTAAGTGTAATGTAGTAAGAAAAACTTCCTTCCTCACTAATACTTAAGGTTTGGAATGAGCAAATGTAAGACAGAGAGTGTTCTTAAAAATAAATTTAATAAATTTCAGGTGTGAACACGCGTATCTAGTTGTTCCACTGATCTACAGTACGGTTCATGTATCCGTTTTTTATTTATTTTCGGAACATTTGTCTATAAATATTTTGAACTTTAGTAGAATATAGGCTTTCAAGGCCGTTATCCATAGTAGAAAGATTTCGGGTATTGCCGTGGTTTACTGTTTACATTTGACGTTTCGCTGATCGTGCTTCTCGTTATATACCCCCTGGTTGTGTCCCTTCGCTGATCCCTATCTGTTTCGGTTCTGTCAACCGTATGAGTTATCGTTTCCTGGTTACGTCGTTCTTGTTGTTTTTCTTTTTCTCGTAGTGTCAATTTCCATATGTCGCTGAGTTTGTATCCGTCTTCTCGGTTAAAGTTGTTCCTCTTCTTCATTATTTCTAATGATTCTCGTACTATTCTTTGTTGGTAGTGAGTAGCTCTGGCCAGTATTTTGACGTTGTCGTAATCAATCTGTTGGTGTCCGTCTTGAACTAGGTGCTCAGCTACAGCGGACTTGTCCATGTGGTGTCTTAGTTGAGCATCACGTCAATGTTCCTTTATTCTGTACTCAGTGCTTCGTCCTGTTTATCCGATGTAGCTCTTTCCACATAGTTCGTATATAAAAGGTGAAGTGCCGTTTTCTTCTTTCTCCATTGTGAAATCTTCGAGTGTTTTTGCTCCTTAAACAGTAAACCACGGCAATACCCGAAATCTTTCTACTAGATATTTTGAATTTTCTTAATAATTTTTCATATCATTTATAAAATCAATCCTAATGATAAAAAATAACTGAATAGCTCGAAATTGATATGAAGCTACTTTTTTGAATATTGATATTCGTCATTTCTTGCTTCATGGCCATTAAAACTATATTTGTCTTTTGTTTATAAATAAAAGTCATGTGTTAGTACACAAAATAAGTTAAGCTTTATTTTACATATTAATAAATACATAATATTTAATTAGAAGATACGTTCCATTAAAAGCCAACAATTTAATAATAATAATAATTATGTCTCAAGCATACAATTCCGATGTAATATTTTTCGTCGAAAAGCTTTTCTTTTAAATTTAAAATTACAATTACACTGATGAAAAAAGATATGTCGGGTAATAACATTTGGTATTGAAACAATAACGACACAAAGAAACTTTCTCCAATCTTATGTACAATAGAATATCTTTTCTTTGTAGTCAAACATATCTTTCGCTCCTTTTCTTTCTCGCATTAGTATAAATATCACTGTCATCGTCCAAATATTGTCAAATAGAGTCTGCCGAGTATGCGCACATGGTCCCAGGATGTCGACGCGTCGGCGATAAAGCACGTCTATAGCGCATCGCACTAATACTTTCGTTGATGAGAAAAACAGGTGGATTATGTCATTAATATAACCGACCAATCAAAGGCACAATGCTCTGAACCTGGGACTTGGTGCGTATCTTGCAGGTTCATAATTTCATTGATACTTTGATGCATTTCTAACCGACCACCCGTCAAGTCATGACAGTATGTAATTTGTGAAGGTTTGTCAACGTAGTCACATCATTAGGCTGAAGCCTTAAAGCTTCCCGATAGCTATCAGCCGCTTCCCTATATTTTCCATTAAGATGTAATATGGCACCCAAATTCGTATGACCTCTAGCATCCTGAAAACAAAAATATATGATCGATTTATCCCCCACTTAATAAAATTTATTTTTGTCGTTTGATAGAGGCCACGATCCCGATAAATTTGCTATCAATGTTTGGAATGTTTAACTCACCGTTGGTTTGAGAGAGACTGCTTTTCGGTACCACCCTTCTGCGTCGACTTGTCTTCCGGCCTGTCGCATGGCAGTTGCTGCGGCTACCGCAAGTTCGTAGTCTCGAGGTCGAAGTTCAGCGGCTTTCTCATAAAGTCCGGCTGCTTCTTTGTAACGCCCTCTAAATGCCAAAAATTCTCCTGCGAACAAAGAAAGTAAGAAGTTTTTAGTTTTCCAAAATGCACGCATAAAAATAATAGATTGTATACCAGCCTCAAAGAAGGCTGTAAAGGTAAAGCGCGGTGAAATACAGGAAAGTACGAATACATTATAAATCACTTGCTGTTCAAAAGTATGCAATATTTAAACAGCTTTTATTTTGAAATAGGTAATATTCAGTTTATACACTGTTCATTTAGCTGAAAGTGGAATCCGAAATAAATTCGGAAATTTGATCAGATCGACGTAACGTTTTGTTATGTTGTATAAGCATCAAGGGCAAGGTAGTACTTGCTTTCAGTTATTAAAATAAAAATAAATTTTAGTAAAATAATTTAATTTTTACTACAAATACTGAAATTTGTGGTAGCAAATATTCGAGTGCATGCTGGCTGGATTGCATAACTTTTGAAATCAGTTCTAAATGAACTCACCGTGTAACAATTTCATTTTTACAATTGGTCATATACGAGGTTTGACAATATTAATTCCACATCTTATACTTAAAGTTCTACTAAACGTGGGGTGTATTAAATTAAATTAAAGACAATTAAACATAATACTTTTTGAGGGTCGGGTCTTGTCTGAGTTAAGTTATTGTATACCGGTATATGGACATTGCCTTCTGATGGATACGGCTAAACAGATTTTCAAAGAATACAAAATTGTTTTTTTAAGGTTAGTCTTTGGATGAACCTATGATCACATCTCTCACAAATGAAATGATTTAAAATGGCTCAATATGCACAATATACGATATCTGTAAAGTGAAATATCGGGCAAAGTGTAATATTCAATTATCTACTTAGCTAGTAGCGCTACTTTGCATTTGTTCATATTAAATTTTAAGCTTAGTCGGTACGCTTGTGTTGATGAAGTTATTCGGCTTCTCTATCGTTTTCTAGATATAGAAAAACAAGTGTCTTCATTTGTGTCTAATACAGTTTTCACAGGTTAGTGTTGATACGCTGTACGATAATTTGTGTTACAAATCAGTTTGGAGCCAAGTGAAATGGTATTTCATTTTACCCCGTAAAATAATTCTGTGGTGATTTGCCAAAAGCTGATATGTCGATTGTACTAAGTTTACAGGAAGCCACTTTAAAGTTTTTATGGAATTGACAAATACATTATTACAAACAAACTTCTTCAAAATAATATCTATTTTAACGCATGCTTAGTTTGTTGGATGACATATCAGCTTCTGGCGTAGATAAAACTTTGGACTTTTTTACATATCACGGCGATAAAACCAGAAAATATGACATATCAGCTTTTGGCAAATAACCACAGAATTAATATTTCCATTTTGATATTTCCAAAAGTTCTGCTTCTTATCTTGAAGAGTTAAACGCATCCCACATTAAACCTATTGGACAACCAAAGCAAGTGAACCGAAATTTAACAACAAAAAGCACAGAGGCTAAGAAACGTTTGAGAATCGACAGTTCAACAGGTTCTGAAGAATAGGTATCAGTTGAATAATCTTTGCCAAGACTCGTCCGACGTGACGATTTGAATTTTTTAAAGGAATCGGACAATGATTCATCTACTGCAACTATCAAGAAAGGTTTCACTTTAATTAACAGGGAAGTTTAAAAAAATGACTTCGTTATAGTTGTAAAGTAACAAAAAATGTGATAGAGTTTGTCTCACAAGTAGTGGAAAAGTGCACTGATAAAATCAATGAGAGAAACTATGGGAAACTAACGATGTTTTCGTTTTTCAGGAAGTAGAAAATGCCTCTTCGATATGGAAAAATTAAATTTGAATGAAGTAATATATATATTTTTTTTAATAAAAACTTTTTTTGCCATTTCATATTTCCCAAACCATCATTTCATTTTGCTCCACGCCGTGGGGTAAAATGAAATAATTCTGTCACAAATAAATTAAAATTGAAGAAATCACGCTGCTTGTGATAATAATATTTTGGTAGTGCATTACTGAATGTTGAAACAATACCTCCTGCAAGACAGAAGTCATTAGATCAAAAATTGAAGGAGATATTAATTTTTAATGCTCAGCCCTTTCAGTTTGCCCCACTTTCACCTATAATAAACTTACTATTGGAGAGGATGTTCATCATCAAAACATTCATCTAAACAAAAATACGATAACTGCAGAGAACTTACACAAAACGCTCTGTTCGAACAATCCTTTAGTTACGTCTTGAAATGTTATAATGCTTTGCCGTTGGTATTTTTAATTTTTATTTTTTCTCCCTCTATCCCGCACATGGTACCTATATATTTATTTATATATGTATTCGTATTTATCTATAAATAATTTTAATTGTATCTAGTATATGTGTAGCTGCGTGGGCTAGAAGTAGGTGCAGTTAACCTAGGATTACGTGCTTCTGCATCTGATTGGTAATTAATTCTGTTTTGTTTGGACTAATGGATTTTATATTTTGCAAGTGTTCTATGATATTTGGCTTAAGTCCTCCAAGAGCTATAATCATCAGCGGCAAGCGGTACGAACTTGATGTAATTCTCTGGGTAAGTTTAAGCAACTCACGATATTTGTTTATTTTCTCATTTTCCTTTTCAGGGTAGTTTCTACACGCTCTGCACTGTGTGTTGTGAAGCGCCAGGCCTTGCTACGGTATATCAGCGTGTTGAATATCCCATCTTGACACGCTGTAATATAGCCCTCCGTCTCTCACAACAATCCAGATGATCGCAGGAATCCATAGCTCTTGTTTGTGTATATTTTTTTGATAACTGACCATGGATTGACATTTCCTGATGCTGTTCTTCCAGTAGTTCATTTGCCCAAATTTTTATTTATTTATTATTATTATTTTTTTTTTTTTTAATTCAGCGGTGTTTAGTGCAACTAACGTGCCTGGAGTATCTGTTCGTATATTCAGTCCTAATTCTAAGTTGTATATTTTGGAAGCTCTTTCAGCAGCCTGATACAGGAACGCAACTTTTCGTCTTACTTTATGTTGTTTCACGAATTGTATCCAATGGTTCAGTAGTTTTAAAGGTTTTACACGAGATGGGTAACCCCGTTCTGTAAGACACTTGTTCGTAGTATTCCTCCGTCACCTTGGCAGTGGGGCATGTACCTTCTCTGAACGGATGCATTTGGTTGTACACTTCTGATTTTTTCCCCATAATTTTGTGTATCGGTCTAATTCCAATATTGCATCCACATTCCATTCAATTGACTCAAACGTGTGCGTGATGATCGACAACGAAAGCATTTTAGTAGGATAGCTTTTTTGCTTTGCAGATAGTTCTTCTTCTTCTTCCTTCTTGACTTTAGGCGAATCGCCTGTTTATTCTTCGTCACTTGCCTATTGCTCTGCATTCAGGTTGTCGTTCCATCTCTTTCGAGGACGCCCTACGCTCCTGCGCCCCCGTGGTAATTTATCACGAGCAATTTTTACTATTCTCCTATCGTCCATCCTATTTATGTG
>JAFFZR010012099.1:0-17601 GCA_018397195.1 Lethrus apterus | reverse complement strand
ATGCAGTTATGAGCCCTTTATCAGTCGCACCAATAATATCATCAGTCACATTGAGAAGTGACGTCTCACAACTGAAACCCTTTCTGAAACCAGACTGAGTAGCAGAAAGAATATTATTTTCAGATACAAAGTCGACTAATTGATTATTCATTACACGTTCAAAAATTTTTGATAGAGTTGGCAGTAAACTAATTGGTCTTAAGTCGCTCAGACTAGAAGGATCCTTAACTTTTGGCAGGGGTTTGATGATTGCATGCTTCCATGAATCTGGGAAAATAGATTTTTCAATACAATAATTAACTATATGGGTAATATATGGTACGATATAGGGACAACAAAATTTAATCATTATTATGTTAATTTCGTCAATGCCACAAGAAGATGAATTAATATTGGAAATAATGTTAAGAATTGAAGAATTTTCCGCCAAGGTAAAACAAAAAGTGTTATTGTTTTCATTCTGGAAGGAAATATTGTCAGCCAGCGGCTTAGGGACACTATTAACGAAGAAATCATTAATCATATCCGCATCCCCAAGATTATCTGGTAAGGGAGTAGATGAACGATTGCCAATATTTAAATAATGTAAGTAAATTATGGAATATTTTTAAAAAAACGCTGAAACAATATGTGCGATTCACATTTCAACTTTCATTTGTTTTGTAGTTATGACATCATCACAAAAAAAAAATTAAATGACGACATACATTTTTTTAGTGGAATCCGATAGTGATTTTTCTACCCTTTATGACCATGCAAAAAAATCAAAAGGTTGCACTAAAAAAATTCTGAGAAAAATCGATCTCAAAATTTAATGTTGGGTGAGATTAACATGGAATATTTTTAAAAAAAGCGAACTCAACCGGTTTTTTAAAAAAACTCTGAAACAGGTCGATTTTATTTTTTAAAAATACACATTAATATGTGCGATTCACATTTCAACTTTCATTTGTTTTGTAGTTATAACGTCATCACAAAAAAATTTAAATGACGACATACATTTTTTTAGTGGAATCCGATAGTGACTTTTCTACCCTTTATGACCGTTACAAAAATCATAAGGTTGCATAAAAAATATTCTGAGAAAAATCGAGCTGAACATTATTATCACCATTATTATCATGGTATCTTCATTATTCAATGGTTTTAAGATAAAAACGAAAGGTGCTTCAACAAGAAAGTTACGTACCGTTAATGGTCTGAATTATTTGTTATTTAGGATAATATCAACATTAAATTTTCAGACCAATTTTTCTCAGAATTGTTTTAGTGCAACCTTATGATTTTTTTGTACGGTCATATCGGATTCCACTAAAAAAAATGTATGTTGGCATTTAATTTTTTTTGTGATGACGTCATAACTACAAAACAAATGAAAATCGGAAGGTGAATTGCACGTATTAATGTGTATTTTTGAAATCAAAAATCGACCTGTTTCAGCGTTTTTTAAAAAACCGGTTGAGTTCGTTATTATTTTAAATATTCCTTACTTTTTGTCCTCACTGTATATCCGTCTTCGACATCCCTTTTGCTATTTGAAATTGATCATACGTTCATAGACGACAAATTTTTAGCCTGTAGAGCCTTATACTCTAAAATTATTTTCACCTATAAACATTCTGCATAAACTGATGAAATTGATAAATGTCATTTTGTTGTGTTTCTTATTGTATTATTTTTTTATTGGTTGAGCTTTTCAACATTTGTCGGTCAATTATTCTTGCAGTTAAAAAATTATTTATTTATTATAATATTTTTACTTCAGTTTTATTATTTTTACAGTTTTAATTCCATAATCAATAACCATAACACACTAGGGCGGGAAATTTAATTTTTAATTAAAAAAATAATTCTTTCATAAGAGCCAACAAAACACAAAAATTGTAATAATTTAGATACAGGGATCCTTGACATCAATTAAATAAAATATAATTAGAAACATGACCAATTGATAAGAGACGGCGTATTCTATTTGAAAATAATGTATATTGAAAACGAGTATATTTTATTCGTTTTATTGAACAACCTGTGTAATTCAACTGAAAATACAGGTCAGAACATCGAGGTCAGTTACTTTTGTCTATAATCGTTTATTCTATTTTAAATCACAAAGAAGTTATCGAAGACGGTCACCACAACTGACCCTGTATAGGTCCAGTTCTTCTGTGCTAAAAGTGTATCGTTATCGCCGGTCGTCGACGTATTTATTATACTATCGTATTTTAGACAGTGTATTAAAAATATAACATAGACGACCGCGGGATATTGTAATATAATAAGAATGGTATTGAAACATTAGACGTCCGGAAGATTTCGAAGTGGAATTTCATGTTCGCCGGAGGGTCGAAACTTCGTATTTCTGTGGATGTCATGTGCTAGACATACGAGGAACAGAGGGAGAAAATCGGGATAAGAGACTCCGAAATTGCGTGATAATACATTAATAAAGTTAATTTCGTAGACAGGTAGCTTTCGGCACAATGGGAAGTAATTGGCATTTCAACGTGGAATATTTTTAATTATGTTGCACATAAAAGGAGACCGCCGATATTGACATGAAAGGAAGCACGAACACAGCTTGCCTTGTCTTTATTAAAAATATGATTAATTAAAGATTTAGATTATATAGAGGAGGCACTAAATGAATTTTGCTTTAATACCCATTATAATAAAACACATTTTCTCATTTCGTTTATAAAATATCTTAATTTTAGTTACTTTTAGAAATGGTTTAATTTCATGTCCTTTATGTAATGTATACGTTCTTCAATTTCCGTTATAGTGCTTAAATTTATACACCCCATTTATCCACTTAGATTTCACAAGGGCATTTCACTTTGATACTCACCACCCCGATTTGAACTAGCGATGGGGTCCAAACCATTGACATAATAATCTATTAATTCCTCGCGAAACGTTCTTTGAATCGACCTTCGTCTATTTGAATAAAATTATTATAGTTTGCGGAGGGATCCAAATGTCAGATTAATTGCACCGTAAATAATTCGACGACCGAAAATGTTTAAAATTTCACGCACGGATTCGCAATTATTAACACATGATTTAATTTTGTTTGGTATTTTGCGGCGTTATTAAATTTTTAGTTTATTTATATTTATGACCAGAATAAACGCTGACAAACGCAATTATGAACTGATGGGAAAAATAACGTACGAATTATACAGTAAATAGGATATTCAAATTGGTTTCATTCCGCGAATTGCATAGAACGTTTCGAATTTTAAAGTTTTGAAATGTTATTGCAACGATAAAACAAAAAAAAGTAGAATTAACAGTTTATTACATAGAAACTCATTAAATATATTTTCAAGCCTTTTCAAGTCTGAAAATTTATATCAAAGATAAGTTTCTAACATATCTGGCTGCGTTGGATTTCAGATTTCTGCAAAATCATTGAATTAGGGATTGTAAGGTGGGAAGGAATAAAATTGCCAAGAAAAATAAAGAAACGACTGGAAAAGTAGAATAGAAATCTTTGCACCATTATTTTTTTATTAACACGAAAAACTGAACTTTATTTGTCATTTGCGATTGTTTCATTATTTTTCTTTCATTCCACGATATTAAACAATATATTTATTTTATGTTTATTTACTTTCTATCATTCCTACCATCACTGGTCAGTAAAATTAAATATTAATATATAAAATTGGAAACATGCAAATTACATTTAAAAACTTCATTCGTGAAAATATTTCAAACATCCTTTGAAAAAATTCATCGTTTACAAAATGCATTTGCACGAAGTGCCGTTTCCTCTCCCGTGACATTTCGTTATTTTTTATTTTTTTGCATGTGACCTTTGTATGAACTTCTGGCGCTTTCATTTGTCATTTTTGAATGTCACTTATATTTGTATTTGTGCAGAAAATATTAGATATCCATCTCAACACAAACACGTCGTATATCAACGTAAATATGAAACTTCCCGAACGATATCCGAACGCTAATGTTACCTTAAGAAAATGCAATAAAACTTTGGCATTTTGTTTACGAGATGTCGTTTTAAATACATATTTGAGAATTTATAATGCGGTTGTTTGTTTTGCTAATTCAGAAGGAAGCATTCAAAATTTATATGTAAAGTTGAATCTATTCTATTCTATTAACTTTTGATCAAAAAGTTACATATAAAATAGCTTGAATTATTACAACCATATTTCTAAGTTTTTCCTTTTATCTAAATTACAACTAAAGTACAAAATCTAAACATAATAAAGTGGAGGATAGAGCAATAAGTAGAAATAATAATAATTGTGAAAAAATAATTGTAGTATTTTCTATAAGAAAAACGGTAAACTAGCGAGCATATTCGTACTTTACACAAAATACAAATATTTATATTTAAACCTGTGTTCCTTTGCGATTTTTCTTTCTAATTCAAAGAAACGAACCGACAAACGTACATAATGTGATCGGTAGGCTTTGACAAGCATCCGCAACTAATCTCATTACACAGTTCAATCTCTTGATAACTAATTTTGTTCCGAAATTAGTACCAAACCGAAAAAAAACCGCCCCAGTTTCATATTATGCCGTTTTATTTACGTGACTAAAAAGCCAAGCGATTTCACATCTCGTTTAACGTAATGCATTTTTGAACGGGATTTTTTTTGCCGAAGCTTTCCCGGTTTGCGGCACATAATTGATTTTTAATTACCGAATGTTGGTATCAATGGATTTAAAGTGCGTTGTGTGCGGTTCGAATTAAAAGTAAAAGTTCAACGTATTGCATTGGCATGGGAATAATTGAAAAGTATCCTTTGGCACTACCAATATAAAAGTTTCAACGATGTACAAAGGACATAACAAATTTTTTTTATTACTGTCAAATTTTTGTTTGTAAATGCATTGTATTTTTGAAAGTTCAACTAATAAAAAAAGATTTCAATTATAATAAATAAATAATATTGATTAAGGATACAAAGATAAATATTCTTGTATATATTATTAGTGACAAATTCTTGGTTGAATATGATTGAAATTATACTTATCTTTTATTCTTGAGCAATCAACCAATAAAATAAATATATTTTATTACAATTTCGTGTTTTAGTTGATTGCTTAAGAATAAAAGATAAGTATAACTTGTATACAGTCTGTTCACGGGAATATTCCACAATAGCTAACTTTTTTATTTAAGGAGATACAAGCTTGGTTAAATGGACAAAGTTCAAGTACCTTGCAATGCGCTTTTCGCGCAATAAATTATAAAACAAAAGAACATCGCGTTGCTAAGATACAAGTATACCGATTACTTTTTTAAATTGAACACCCTGTATATTTTTAAGTTGCTCTGGTTGCCTGCAATAATTAATTATAAGAAAAGTTTTCTCTAAAACCGCTATGAAAAGAGTTTTGGAGAAAATAATTTTGCAAATTTCATTATAATTATGATAATTATTATAATTAAATGAATAATTTATAATACAATTCTTTTATTGTTATTGATGTGAGATGTATAAGATATTGGTGCAGTTCGAAGAATAAAAAAATATTCATAAAACAAATTGTTGCAAGGGGAGGATAGATAACAACAGTTCTTTTGCTTTTTGCTTATTATTATTTTATTACTATTTTTTTAACTCCTTAACTAGCGATCCTAGAAAAAAATTGTTTTATAATTAATTATAGCACGCAATCAGAGCAAAAAATATAAAAATATACAGGGTGTTCAATTTAAAAAATGAATCGTTATGCTTGTATCTCAGCAACGCGATGTTCTTTTGTTTTATAATTTATTGTGCGAAATGCGCATTGCAAGGTTCTTAAACTTTGTCCATTTAACCAAGTTTGTATTTCTTTAAATAAAAAAGTTAGCTATTGCAGAATAATTCGTGAACACCCAGAATGCAAGAAATTATAGTTTTTTTTAACTCCTTAATTAGCGATCCTAGAGAAAAATTGTTTTATATTTAATTATAGCAGGCAACCAGACCAACTTAAAAATATAAAAATATGCAGGATGTTCGATTTAAAAAAGTAATCGGTATGCTTGTATCTTAGCAACGCGATGTTCTTTTGTTTTATAATTTATTGCGCATTGAAAGGTACTTTGTCCATTTAACCAAGTTTGTATCTCTTTAAATAAAAAAGTTTGCTATTGTTCCCGTGAACAGGCTGTATATTTGAGTTTTAAGTTGTATATTTGGAAAAACTTCTTCTTCTCTTCATCTGCTGTTTCCAGCGTCGCGTCGGTGTTGCTGTTCCTTTTGGTCTATCCATTTTTCCAAGCATTCCTATCTAATGCTAGGTTTTTCATTTCCGTGATAGTTTTCCTTTCCGTGTGCCATATTTTTCAATCTGTTGCAGCCAAGTTATTTTGGGCGCCCTTTTTTTTTTTTTTATCTGCCTCCTGTATTTCATTTATTCATTTATTTGGACCCATCCTTTAAGTGCGTAAATACGATTGAACCAAAACAAGTTGCAATAAGGATTTTCTACTAAGAAATTGTATTTCAAATAAAAAGTTACGGGTATGAAATGCAGTTTAAATTTGTATGAGATAAAACAAACTATAAAATATAAATCAGGTCTTGGGATTGAGCAAATGATTTACCCAGATTTTGCCGAACAATCTATTCAACTTTTCCGTAATTAATAGCATCCCCTGGTTTTACAAGATCTATCTATATGTCGGTTTCAAAACATCTTTCGTCGTTGTCCGATGCAACTTCCATTCAGTTCTGTTGTTCCATTGGTCTTCCCTCAGGTCTCTAGAACTCATGGCCTTTGTAATACCTTTTTTCCATGTTTTTTTGGGTTTTCTTTTAATTCCCTGTACATTCCAAGCGCCAATGTTCATAATCCTTTTTCGAAGCTTTTGTCGTCTTTCGTGTGATCCGTTCGACTTTCCGAGGCAATTGTTAAGCTTTTTAGTAAGTTGAGGTTTTCCAAGTGACAGGGAACTAGCCTGACGCCTTAACCCCCAATATGGAGGGTTGAGTATTTTTTTTGAAGTTTTCTTCCTCTAGGTCAGTTTTTAAAAGATTAACTGACAGAAAATTTAAACTGTCAAAAAAACGTACGATAAATGTGGAAATATAACCTGGATAAATATAGGTGAGTAAAAAGAAAATAGAAGGAAAACTGTATGAATATGATCATGGCGCAGGGACTTATTTATTAAAGAAAGTAAAAACTAAACATTATATAACTTGAATTCTCGCAATATTTATCAACATTTCATACTAAAGTATCAATGAAAGCTTACATTATTACATAAACCTAAGGTTAATCTCTTCCAAAATGTTTCCTTTCCATTACTCCATTTCTTCTTCTTCATTAAAACAGGATAAAAAGTGGTTACGAGGCTTTTTTTTGCCAAATTGAAAGTATATTTGATATATTCCTTACCTTTCCTTATACACGGTGGGATTAAAGTATCCCACGGTTTTTTAAAAAACGCTGAAAGTGGTCGATTTTATTTTTTAAAAATACACATATATGTGCGATTTACCTTCATTTGTTTTGTAGTTATGACGTCATCACAAAAAATTTAAATGATAACATACATTTTTTTAAGTGGAATCCGATAGTGATTTTTCTACCCTTTATGACCGTGCAAAAAAATCATAAGGTTGCACTAAAAAAAAATCTGAGAAAATCGACCTGTTTCAGCGTTTTTTAAAACTTTAATACCACCCTGTATACAGGTGTCCGGGGATAGGTTTAAAAAGAGGAAAATTTTTTTTAATATGCATTTTACAGAAAAAAGTTATTCTTTATAAAAAATTCTGCTTTCCTCAAAACGCCGAAAAACATATTTGGATTTGACTACAGACGTACAGGTACTTATAAATTCAAGATTATTGCAGCTGATACTTTTATTTTTCAACTAAACAACAGTCAGTTTTTGTAATAAACAACTTAATAAGTACTATTACTAATAGTACTTATTCCAAACAAGGTGGCTAGCATTACTGCCAGCCATTGAAAGAGTACTACAAATGTTTGCGCCCTTACAATCTTATTTTCAATCGCAAGAAAAATGCCCTGTATTTCTTTCTAAATTTTTTGATAATCCTTTTTCTGAAACTTGGCTGCACTTCGTACATAGTCAAGCAATAGGATTCCACACAGCAATAATTCAAATAGAAAAAGAAACAGTAAGTGTCTTCGATGTTATTGCAGCCATTGAGAATTTGAAAACAATTTTGACAAGCAAGATTCAAGATTCCTTTATTCCTACAGCGGTTTGTACTAAATTAGATAAACTTAAAGAAGAAGAAACAGTATCTGAAAAGCAGATTATACAGTTCCGAGCCGACGCTGTTTCATTTTATCAGACTGCACTCAGTTATTTACAGAAATGGACAAAGATAAGTTTTCAGGACCTGGATTCATATAGCTGGGTGACTTTAAACAAAACACCACTATGGGTTGAAATTGAATCTTCGGTATTACTTGTTAATAAAATTACGACAACCCATCAAATATCTGAAAATATTATAATATATATATACGACGAGTATGCTTATATGAAACTATAAGTTACGGAAGAGAAAATTGTCGAATGGAAAAATAACCGAACTGCGTCAATCCAAAGGTGGGTTGAAATGGTCTCTCACTTTAATAATCGTGAACTTCCATTTTCAAATTTACGAAAATTAGCAGAGTTCTCTTTCTGCCTGCCTGGCACAAATGATTCTACGGAAAGAATATTTTCTTTAATGAGTAGCTTTTGGACAAGTGACAATACTCGACTTGAAATAGACACACTAAAAGCGATATTACTTACTAAAGTTAATTATGAAGAAAATTGTACAGAATTTTATACAATGCTTCAAAGCGAAAAAGACCTACTGAAAAAGATCCATAGTTCAGAAAAATATAAAAAGTTTTGTACTCAGTAATTCTGATTAAAAAAATTTGATTCATTTAAAAAAAAAACTGATTTTTATTATATTCTTAAATAATAAATAGTATTTGTTATGTATACTTTTTATTAAAAAAATAATTAAAAAAATCATATTTAATATTTAAGTTATTTAACTTAACTACCCCCCCGCTACAAGTTCCCGTCCCGGATTTGAAATGAAAAAATATGGTCACCTTAACTATTAGCTATTTTATGTTTATAAAAAATACCACTTGGTTCATAAGTTTTAATGATAACATAATATCGTCGTCAATTTCCAGGAAAATGGATTGGCAGAAATGGCCCAGTTGACTGGCCTGCTAGGCCACCTGATATTACACCAATGGATTTCTTTTTGTGGGGAGCGTTAAGAGAAAAAGTGTTTGCTCATGATGTAGTCAAAAATTTAGATCAATTAAAACAAGCAATAAGGGAATGAATGAGATGAATGTGCCTGCTACGATACACAAAGTTTACAATGAATTTATTAAAAGAGCTGAAAAATGTATAAGTTGGAGGCAGCTATATTGAATAGTGGTTGTTAGATCTGTTTTAAGTTAACAATTAATACTTATTTACTTGTCTATTACAGAAATTGATTGTTGTTTAGTTGAAAAATAAAAGTATCAGCTGCAATAATATTGAATTTATATGTAAGTGTATGTCTGTAGTGAAATCCAAATATGTTTTTCGACGTTTTGAGGAAAGCAGAATTTTTTATAAAGAATAACTTTTTTTGTAAAACAGATATTAAAAAAGTTTTTAATCTTTGTAACCCCATCTCTGGACATCCTGTATTTAATCTGATCATTGTAGGTCAAAAAATATAATATTTAATTCGTGACTGTTTCTTATTTAACTGCGTTTGAATTTTGTAGAATTTACGAGATTCCCAGCGATTTTGAAATACTGTATTCTCAAAGAATTGTAATTTAGTAATTGTATATACAGATCATTCTGAAACGTGTCGCACTATTTTATCAGATGATACCAGACTAAACCTAAATCTGCAAAAACGACGGTCCTACGTTGCAGGATATGCCAGAAAAACAATATTTCAGTTTTGACTCCGTTCCTGACTACTGCAGTCAGCCCAGCACTTAAGACTGATTACCAATTACTGATTCAAGGAAAATAAATAGATTGCTTTCAAACACATTAGATTAGATTTAATATTCTTCAATATTTGTGAAAATCACATCGGTTTTCACAGTTAACTGTTATGAGCGCAGGGCCGGAGTGAGAACGTTTGCCTACAAAGATTTTTTTTCCCGAAAATTTAAATTCAAGATAAAACCGTCGTTTTTGCAGATTTAGGTTTAGGGTGAGGTCAGCTATCATCTGACAAAATAATGGGACACATTTCAGAATGACGCTATATATATCTATATAATATATCCATCTTCTATTGTTAAGTGTAGGGGGTCCCCTGCTT
Source organism: Lethrus apterus (assembly GCA_018397195.1). Classification (NCBI taxonomy): domain Eukaryota; kingdom Metazoa; phylum Arthropoda; class Insecta; order Coleoptera; family Geotrupidae; genus Lethrus; species Lethrus apterus. The sequence goes on along the minus strand of JAFFZR010012099.1, from coordinate 7,285 downwards.
CCATGATAATAATGATAATAATAATTGAAGGGTGCACGGGAATAACGATCAAAGTCACATTTTAAGCTAACTGAGAAAACTGAACTTTTATTTTTGAAACTGTATAACACTTGCACAAATAAAACGTATGTTTTTTTAAATTTGTTTATTCTACTGCAATACGTTCCTAAACAGTATAAGTTGCGAAGATTTGCAAATGGATTTTGATCGTTTTTACTTATACCGGTTTGGATTTTGATCGCTTTTCCAAAGGGTACCCTTATTTTACAGGCTTATTTTACTGACTGTGATCACTTTTTCGAGGTTTTAACAATGCAGATATATAGCTTTGAAGGTTTACTACAAGATGGCATCAAAATCTCTATTTGTCGAAAAATGTGAATTTGATCGTTATTCCCGTGTACCCTTCAATTGTATTAAACTTTGTTTAGTTGTTATTTTTGCTACCATGACAATTTGTATTTTTCGAGCAATCAGCAAGCTGTTTGCACAGCGATAACAACATTAGAAACACGGGCAGACTACAGAGAGTCCGCAACAGTTAGGCCTAAAAAAACAACATTACTATAATAATAGATTACAGAGTTATGATTATGTTTATTAAAATTATTTTTTAATTACAAAATATTATCATCATTAACATAATGTTGATTTCTATAATTGCGAATTCATTTTTTTTTTATTTCGTAAAAACATCAGTTTTGCGCGAGATGTTTGCCCGAATAAATAAGAAATGACTACTGCAAGGGTGGCGAGGTTCCGCATAAGGGGCGCAATCCCCATCAATAATAATGACTCCGACTTCCCTCTAAATACACACTTCAGTAAACTCTCCGAGCGAAATATTAATGCAACTAAATTGAAAATCAATATGGCAGAAGTCGCGGTTCTAACCGAAAAGTGAATCGGGATTTTTAAAGGAATTTGTTTATGTTGGAGGCGCACTTAAGAAGCTTTTATATTTATCTTAGGGGTCTTCTCTAATTTGTTAGATGTATTCAAATCCCGAAGGTGTTTGTTTTAACGTGGGCGCACGATGGCGTTTAAGGGACCTGATGATAGATATTAAACGTATAGATGGTGCTTCAAAGAACCACTCCTTCTATGGTATTAAAAATAACTGAATATATTTTAATCTAATCAGAGATAATTCACTACGAGCTTAAATAGTTTCTCGTCTAAATATTGAATTTTTTTTTAAATTAATTGAAGCATTTTCAAAGTAAAAACATCACATTTTAGGATTTAAATAAATTGAAAAACTCAAAACATACTTGTATTTTGTATGTAACTTGTTCGTATAACATTCAATTAAAATTTAATCGTATTTAGCTCTTTTTAAAGCCACGAGTGTTTAACAAAGCAAATTACAAAATCGCATTTGTACGTTATTGTGGATCGTGCAGTTGTAAAATGTTTATAATACAATAATTTCAAGCACAATAAATAAATAAACAAAAAAATTATTAAAATTTCATATGAATTCCATAAATTAATAAAAATTGTTCGTGCATTATTTACATTCGAATATTTATCATTACAAGTCGTAAATCGGTAATGGATGGTGTTTATTTATTTATTGATATGCTGCTATAAAATTATTTGTTTTAATTCGGCGATTTAATAAAAATTGTTTTTATTTAAAAGCAGGTATGAAACAATACATTTTCACAAAAATAACTTTATTTATTGAATTAAATATTAAACGGTCGGCGCAATATTCCGCATTAAATGTATCGATGGTAAACGAATGATTTAAGATTATTTGAAGACTAACTATAACACAGAGAAAAAATAATGTAAACTCACTTATTGGTTGAGTACTTGTTTGGGTGTTACAGTTTTTAATAAACGGACTTTAAGGCACTGAAAATGTATTTATCAAATAATTGGGTCAAGCACTTTGTATAAGGAGGAAAGTATAGTCTTTAGTGTGATGTTCCCTGTTTGTTTAGTTGACAAGGTTTATTTTCCTCTTTAATAATAAAAACACTTATGATTCTTGCAGAAGCAATATCAATCGTCTTCGGGTATTGAAAATGTAGATTTACATTTTCTTGAAAAAGGTAAAGGCTCGTTAGACGAATGTGTGTTTTTTTAAATGAATTTTGAACTTAATTTCGTTTCAATGTCAATCCCTAAATTTCATCATTAGTAACTTTTAAAGCATGTTAAACACATCGTTCAGTTTAATCGTGTCTTTGCAGATCCTTATGAATCCGCATAAACGGCAAATCTAATTTGCCTTATTGCCTTTATGCGTAAACCATTCGCCTGTCACTGAAACTATCACAGTTTCTTATAACTGAATACACTCACTACTCTAGTTCTTCACTTTTTCATTCCAAACTCTTATTTCTTCTTTTCTCATTCTTTCTTTTGCTTAACGTCACTTTCGTTCAATCAGTCCTAATATTATTTTTTCTATAAATCTTACCGATATTACATGCCTTGTTCGTTTCATGCAAGTAGAGTGATGTCTTCGTCAAATTACAGCTTCCAAGTTGCACTCGATTACGGGGCTCCCGAAATGAGGCAGTCGAGGCTCTTTATTAACGGACCTTTGACTGGACCCAGACTGGCATGGTTATCCAACTCAGCAGGGAAAAATTGGGGCATATAGTGGGCTACAATCACCTAAACAAGCACCTTCACATTATGAGGGTGACAGAATGTGTAGGAAGTGTGGAGAAGAGGAGGGGACTCATATCCTATGTGATTGTGCTAAGATATAGGTATCTCGGAAAGCAATCTTTTTGCTGGACGAGCTATGGGAGCTGGTGGCAGCCGGGTTCCCGTAGCAAATCCTTTATGATGCGGATGCACAATGGGTCTCTAGACCTAAGTGCTGCGGACTCCCTGGACTCCGCCTGTGTTTCTAATAATAATACACTCGATTATCCTGTACTCTTTTTAGAACTTATTTCATATTAGAGATATAGACGTCAAAGGGAATCCTTGTGAAAAAAACTAAATATTCCGAAGCCTATTTCCCATTTTGTTCCAGGTTTCACTGTAATTTTGTTTTTTTCCGATAACGATTTCTTCACCTCCAGTTTTTTATGCTGCCATTAATATTATAAAAACTACGTAAGTATAGGGTATTAGCCGATTCAGTGTCCACCGCCACCACCCGGCACTGCGCATGCGTAAAATTGTTTCAAATAAAGTTTGCCAACCGAACCGTTGACTTTGACTAATACCTTTGACCTTGACCCATATCTGTAAGCTTGACCTGTACCTTTAAATTTGAGCTGTTTCGACCGTTGAAAAGCTGTAAGACCCGTTCAAATTTTAGAGTTGACAGATAAAGAGATAAAAAGATAAATACTGGGCAGGTAAATGTAGGTAAAGACATTTGGTCAAGGTCAAAGGTATAAGTCAAAGGTTGTGTTGATAGGTTCAATTTTTTTTTTAAAATTAGGCATGAGCAGTGCCGCTTGGTGGCGATGGGCTTCGAATCGGCTAATACTCTCTACTTGTACAAAACTTTGTAATGTTTGGGTTTTCCATATAAAATTTTTATTACTTCGTAAATATATTTAAATACATTATCGTATCGTAATAAATGTGTTAGATCAACGTCGTTCGATATTTTTGAAAGTTCAAGAAAATAAGTTACTATTATAATTATTATTATTCAAAGAAATAATGAACAATTCCATTAGACTGAAATTTATCTCAGTTATTAATTAACTTAAATCAGACATAGTTTCCTTGCACGTCACTAAGTAAACAAAATCCGTTAATTAAAACATTTTAATTTAGCTCGGTTTTTCACATTTTCATTCATCGAGAACACTTCAATAACTTTCAACGAAACTGTAACGGCATTTCTGAAAAGCCAGAGCCGGAGAGACTGCAGTTTGCATTTCAGTGATTCTCAAAGTGCGGAAAAGTTTACACCCCTTCCAATTACGAATTGCCGAAAGTTCTCGTTTCGAAATTATCAAGTTTTCCGCCGACTGGTACATGTGTATTTGTTTTCGCGATACGAAACGATCTCTGTAAAGCTTGAAAATATAAAGCTTCGGCGATAAATTACAATCAGGGCTTTCTGTGAGAAACTGAAAAGAAAATATGAATTAAATCTGAACTGCGTAACTTTTGCAATGTTGCCGGTTGTTGGAAACGTACGAGTCCCAATAGACCTTTTGTTGTTGCAGGTACGCAACGATTACGCTGTCATAGAAGACATTAGCCCAGTTGCCACACTGGTTACAAAAATGTCTGCGATATTGGAAAAAATTGTTAAAAATTTGCAGCAAATAATTTGTTGTGTGGGGACTTCGATGATTTTAAAAATATTATTATGTGTTATAACTTTAGCAAGTTGTATTCCCGGAACTCGTATTCTCGACGATCTATCATATTTAATATCTGAAGTAATTCTCTCTGGGGCCTTCTTCTACCATTAAGCATAATGGTTGGAGGAAAACTTGGGAAGAAACCCAAGAGACATCAGATTTTCTCTGTTTCATACCATTTCGATGTAATACACGTGTATTTAAAAATTATAAAAAAATATTTTATTAGAATGTAATATAACTTTTGTATATTTTACTTGATTATAAAATACCTTCATGTATTGGCGTATTCTAAGATATTTTATTAATAACTGCGGTGGACACTTAAAAAATAATAATTATAAAAATTGTCATTACATTTTTATAAAGGTTTCAGTTTTTTGGGTAAATATTTCTTGGGCAATAACACTCATAACAAAAGAAAATATTTCTTTAACATCCTTCTTCTTCCTTGAGAAAATGATGGGCACTTATAGATATAAAAAAATATCAAAATATCGGTGAGGGTGTTTAAACAGTTTTGGTAAAATCGTTGATGGGATTTTATATTATATTTATTATATTTTTATTATATAAAAACAATAAACGACGAAATATTCATGTAAACGTCATATGAATTTCGCTTAAAGCACAAGAATGAGCAAAAATCGCGCAAATAAAACTACGTAAAAAATAATAAACTCGCGAGATATCTTTTTATTAAAATGTAAATTGAAAGCGTTGGTTTTTAAATTACTTTACAGTTTTCAGACAATGGTGCTCGCCCTATGAAAAGGAAAATGAGATCATGATAAATTACGTGCGCTGTAGAGAATTTATATATATATATACAGCGTGTCCCAGGATGTTTACAACAGCCGATATCTCAGAGACGGTAGGTCTGATTTATTTCAAATTCAGGATATCTGTTTGAGCCTTAGGGAAGATCATTTCTGTAATATTAAACCTTCATTCCCAATTTCCACTTCTCTACAACAAATATTGAATTACGAAATTTAAATGGACCAAGTATATTGTTTCATTATTCGAACATACACATACAATTTTGACAACAATTTGGTTAGAAAAAGGCAGATATAGACACTTAAAAATATTCGAAAAGACGCCCGTGGAATCAGTTATGTATGTTGACAGAAATTGATCGTTGCCATAGTTTTTGATCTTTATATGATATAAATATCAAAAACTATGGTAACGATCAATTTCTGGTAACATACATAACTGATTCCACGGGCGTCTTTTCGAATATTTTTAATCTGTTTTTTTTTTCTTTCTTGAGAGTGCAACCAATTAAAACGCAAGTTGTGCAATAAAATATATTTATTACTTTGATTTTTTAAAAAATGTATTAATTCCCAAGAATTTTTATTTAACATGATATTGTTGTTTGCCAACAATATTGCTTAAAATATTAGAAAGAAATTTAGATAAGTTGTATGTAGGACTTTGTATACAAGACACTATAGGTCTAAGTGGAATGTTTGGTTTATGTAGTTTAGGTAAACCGTATATTCGTGGTGCGTGTGAATTGTGTATTTTTAAATTGTTTAAGAATTGTTTATTTATATATTTTTGTTTTTCCCAATGATTTATTAAACTATTTACTTGCTTCTCAACTTTTGAAGTTGGATCAGAACTTAGTTTATGTATTTGTATCATTTAATAAATCATTAAGTAAAAGTTAACATTAACCCCCTACAATAGATGCTTCTAGAAAATTATGTTTGATGTCAAATATGATTTTTTCACATGACCTATTTTATTGAGGTTTAATTTATGTACATGTATCACTAAACGCGTTTTGTTGCATGCATTTTACACAAATTACACATTTTGACAGTCAGGACATAAATTAAAACGTGTCCCACTATTTTAACATAGCTAATATTATTGAAGGGTGTGCCAGAAAAAAATTATTTTATTGTTGAGTAAAACATGAAAACAACACCGAATCATCAAATTTAAAGGTTCTTTTGCAACATTTCTTATTATTCCCGTCGAAAGGAATCTATATTTCAATACGACGTACATTAAAATAGCTACAGGAAGGTATTTAGAATCGAATGCTTATATAAAAAATGACATTTTCCGCAAATTTAAACTGAAGATAGAACCGTCGTTTTTGAGGATTTGGGCTTGGGCTAAGGTCAAATATCACCTATTAAAATAGTGGGACTTATATCCGAATGAGCCTGTATATTTGAACTTGAAAAAACAAGGGATGTAGGGATGACGGCAGCTATGAATGATATTACTGAATTGTCACCATTAGCACTAGGAAAATCATTTAAACAAATAGAAAACAGTATAAATACTTATCTAACAAATAATATCTTACAAATATCTTACAAATACTTATCTTGTGGTAATAATAATGTTTAATAATAAGTAATAAATCGTGTTCAATTGTATCAAATGCTTTTGCTAAATCTATGAATGTTATAGAATTTTGTGGTATTAAAATGATTGTATAAATTTAGGTTTGCATACCTTGTTAGTTTAAAACGCTCTATAATTAGTAAACTGTCAGGTTTTGTGTCACGGTCATAACTGTGCTAACGAGTACGATACTGCAATTTATTCTTATAGATTTCTATTAGACAGTAGTAAATGAAAACAGAGGGTAAATGCATTATATATATATATATGCCAGCTCTACAGGCCATTCAGGCCCTTGGCTTGTTTTATTGATTCTACTACTTGTCTTCACTTTTTTCGATCCTTTGCTCTTTCTCTCCAGTCTTTGTCACCGATCTCCTCTATATCTTTTGTTACTTCTGTCAACCATTTTTTCCTGGGCCGCCCTCTTCTTCGCTTTCCGCTTTCTCCTCCATTCAGTACCTTCTTTACCACTCTTTGGTTAGGCATTCGGATGATATGTCCCAACCATCTTGCTCTCATCGATCGGATTACTTGTGTGATTCTTGGTTTGTTGTACATGTCTGCTAATTCTTTATTTGTTCGCCTTCGCCATGTGT
>JAFFZR010012098.1:0-17768 GCA_018397195.1 Lethrus apterus | reverse complement strand
TGCCCAGACTTTTTGACATTTTTCTCCCATTTGAGTCGCAAATGATGCCGTGTAAAAGAATTTTCGAAAACGGCAATTGACCGGTGAGTTGCGTTCCTAACATGACCATCCTTGCGACCCAAAAGAATAGAATATCGTGGCCGGTGACCATCGTGGTCAATGGGTAATACTTTTTTAAATCTTCTGTCTGAAAATAATTTATGTTAATTTATGTTATTGGAAACCTCAAGCAATAGGTACGTACTTGTTGCGGCCAACCAAATGAAGAAAATGGTAGAAGCGCAGATGAAAACCACGTATCCAGAACGTCGTCATCTTGTTTTACCACGATATTTTGCTCTGGGCAGGAAAGTTTTAAAGCGCCCTTAGATCTCGCATCTTCGGCATTTTGAGCCGATACGCAGCATTTTTTGTCAGCCTCCTCTTTATCGTGGCAGAAATATACAGGTATTCTATGACCCCACCACAATTGCCTAGATATGCACCAGTTTCTAAAATGAAGACACGTATAATTTGTACGTGAGAATAGTAAATGCGCAAAATATGCAAAATTATATAAATATACAGGGTATGTCACGACGAGATTCCGTTAGAAGAATAACGAAAACTAATAAGAGTTAAGTTTTAAAAATTTGCAAATATTAGTTTCGATACGCTCTTTCGATGTAAAATAGTTTGGAATTTTATTACTCATAACTACATTCCCAAAAAATGAATACATGCATAGATTTAAAATTTTAGGTAATTATTTTGGAAAGTATACTGCACCAAATGCTTCACGAATTAAAACAGGCTGTTCAGAAAACAATGTCAAACTTTTTATTCAGAAAATATCAATATCTTATTATTTTTAAATAGCAACCTACATTTTTTTCAGTTTCATTGCATTGCTCGTTCGAAATTAGGGGCAGTAAGTTATATTGGAAAATGTATTAATTTCCTTAATATTTTATAATCGATTAGGCTATGGAAATTCATGTAAATAAATAAAAACGAAACAAGTAATTGTTTAATAATGACCTAAAACATTTCAATGAAAACAAAACAATATCAACAAAAAATAGATGCACTAGCGAAATATTTTATGATCGGTGGATCGGAAATAAAGGACCTAGGTTTACACCGCGATCACCCGATTTAACACCCCTAGATTACTTTGTTTGGTGGTATGTTTAACATAAAGTATACAGTACACCTGCTACCACGAAAGAAGATAAGATGGGCAGAGTGCGAGGGGCGTTCAATAATCAAGGCGGTGCAATGGTTCGGCATGCCACACATACGAACATTTTAAAGAAAATAGAAAAGTGTTTAGATAGAGGTGGTGATGTGTTTGAAAATTTAAGATTATCAAAAACTATTATTAAGACTATTTCTTGTTGATATTGTTTTGTTTTCATTAAAATGTTTTAGGTCATTATTAAACAATTATTTGTTTTGTTTTTATTTATTTACATGAATTTCCGTAGCTTAATATATTATGTAAAATAAAATTTTAAGGAAATTAATATATTTTCCAAAATAACTTTGAAACTAATACGTTTAGTTACAGGGAAGTAATACATACTGCCCCTAATTTCGATCGAGCAATGCCCTGAAACTGAAAAAATGTAGGTTGCTATTTAAAAATAACAAGATATTGATATTTTCTAAATTGAAAGTTTGTTTTCTGTACACCCTGTACTATTTCGTGAAGTTTATAATACCGCATTTGAGTTCTCTAGTTTCAAAACCCCTTAAATGCATTTTTAATGTTATATGAGTTAGATAGCACAACAGGATCCTTATGAAAATCTCTACTGATTTGTAAACTCTAATAATGTCAAACCCCACAAATTTCATTTAGAATTCAAAACTTAACTCTTTTATTAGTTTTCTATATTCTTCTAACGAAATCTCGTCGTGACATACCTGTATATGTTTGATTCTACCGATAAGCTTTTTACTGAATCTGAAATACATATACATATTACAGGGTTAGTTATAAGTTATAAGTATGAAGACGGCGATATTGTCGTTAATATTCATTTTAGGAAATGTTGTTTAATACAAAAGTTTTTTGAGAAATTGTTTACCTATATTTGAGAGTACTTGATTTTTTTTCAATTGTTTTTGAATTTACGCCTGTCCCGTAATTTTTTTAAATGGGAATTAATTAATTTTACTCTACCATTCGAGTATTTTTTCTCTTTACAGTAGTATTTTTGTTTTTATTTTATTTTTTTCACATTTTTACAAGCAAACAACCGGTTCGGGTATTAGGTACGAATAGTAAGTATGTACATACCTATAAATATTAGCAATGGTGGGTTTAAGTGAACGTCAAAAAATTGAAATACTTAAGATGATGGGTTATCGAGATAGACGTAGAAGTTTACAAGACGTTTGTAATTTATTTAATAACACGCATCCAACAAGAAATGCAATTTCTAAATCCGTTGTTGGTAAAACTTTAAAACGCTTTGAACAAACGGGTAGCGTTAAAGATTTGCAAGAAGCGATGATAAAAAAATGGATGTTTTATTGACTGTTTTATTGACTGAGCACTAATTAGTATTTAATGATAATATTGTGACCGATAACTTTATTGCAAACAATGTTGTCTATCTTTAATGTACCTACTATTCGCAAATACCCGAACCGATGTTTCCTTGTAAAAATGTGATTAAAATAAGTTTAAAAAAACAAAAATACTATTGTAAAGAGAAAAAAATGCTCTATCGAATGGTAGAGTAAAATTTACTAGTTCCTATTTAAACAAATTACGCGGACAGGGATAACTCAAAAACAATTGAAGAAAAAAATCAAGTATTCTCAAATGTAGGTAAGCAATTTCTTAAAAAACTTTTGTATTGAACATAATTTCCTAAAATGAATATTAACGACAATAGATCGCCGTCTCCATACTTTTAACTAATCCTGTATAATAATGTAATTAAATGTGACGTCACTAACTGAAATATAAAATTTACCGAATGTTTTCGAGCCAATGAGACCAATTTTTTTCAAAAATCGGGGGGTCAATTTCGAGCCTTCGGTTTCGTAGGTCTTCAAGTGCCCTCGAAGCCATATCGTCGCATTTCAAAAACCACTGGGGTTTCGGTAACAATTCAACGACGTCTTTTGATCTACTACAAATCGGCACGGTCATTTGATGATTTTGCTCTCCTCTCAGCAATTTTAATCGCCCAAGCTCCGCGACGATGACGCGTCTAGCGTCGAATCTACGAATACCAGCATATTCGCGGCAATTAGCACTCAGGTTTCCACATTCGTCGATTACTCGCACTAGGTTTAGATTATGGCGCTTTGCAACTTCGAAATCAACGTGGTTGTGGGCGGGGGTGACTTTTACTGCACCTGTGTTCATAAAACAAAATTAAATCAGTCATCGTTAAAAGTGCGTGCACTACCTGTTCCAAAGTGAGGATCGACAAAATTGTCGCATATAACGGGAATATTTTCGTTTCGAAACGGGTGACGTAAATGTCTTCCGATAAGTGAATTATATCGGTGGTCGTTTTCGTTAACGGCCACAGCAACGTCGCCTAACATCGTTTCAGGTCTCGTGGTAACTACAACTATCTCTTCATCTGGACAAAAAATGCAACAAATCAATAATTTAGAAAGATTTGGCGATCTAATGTGTCTATCTACCAGTATTAAAAGTATGCATCATATGTTAATTATTGAAAAATTACCAGAATCGCATAATTTGTATGCAAATTTTGTTAATACTCCGAATTGAATTAAACGATCGTATCCAGGTACAGAAATGTCTGTCGGTCCTGACACTTCCAAATGTTCCACTTCGATGTCCGAAATGGCTGATTGCAAGACGCACGACCAATTGACTAGGTAATCAGACCGATATATGAGCCCACATTCGTACAGTTTGATGAATGCCGTAGTCACAGCTTGAGACTGTGTCAAATCCATAGTGAAAATTTCTCTTGACCAATCCAGCGAAGCCCCCATGCGTCTAAGCTGCTGACCTATAACGCACAGGTAAATTAACTCCCATATAAGTTTATTTCGCGATATAAATCATAGCTTAGTGTTTTGTACCTATAGCATTCGTCTTCTCTTCTTTCCATTTCCATATTTCGTTTTTAAACGACTCTTTTCCCAACATGTGTCTCGTTTCGCGTTTTTCCCTCCATAATTTTTTCTCGACTACAACTTGAGTTGCAATGCCGGCATGATCCATACCCGGAATCCATATTGTTTCGAAACCTCGCATTCGATGCCTTCAATTAAAATAATTTACTCAATATTACGCATATTGTTACAATTAAAATACGTTCATGTATGGTATACACTTATTGTGTAATTCTTTCGTTACTGGATTTATGCACAGATATTTCCTAATAAGTATGTATTATAATTTTGGGAAATTAATAATTAGTTTTTGAAATATTCGTGAATTTCTCAACAAGAATCTAAGAAATTACTTAATATCAGGCGCTGCTGAGTTAGGGTATAAGAATAAATATAATCAAAGGTAAATAAAACGGTTAGTTTCACAAATGTACCTATCTGTGAAACTTTATTTATGTTTGGTGATGTAATTAGTGGTATGAATAAAAAGGGAATTAGCAGTACTTCAAGCAAGATCATGTGCTTCAAAGCATTTACTACAGTTAATTAAGGCTTCCTACATAAAGTAATAGCCCTGATAAAAAGTAACCGAATGACAAAAAAATCTCAACTTTGTAGGACGATGGGAAAGGTAATAACCCCGTATTACTAAAAGTACCTACTATTCTACATTAACAGGAACCGGCTCATGTGTTTCAGCTTCACCATCCTTAGTGCCGATTCATGCAAAGAAAAAAAAATCTTACTGATGAAGACGAACCTACAGAAATTTGCTACAAATCAGCAAATACATACATACATCAGCTACAGCGAAGTGTCGAATGAAAGCAGCACGCTCGCAAGAAGTGGCTGCTAAAGAAATGGCAGTTTACTATGACAAAAAAATCGCAGTTTGTTGTTTTGTCAACAAATACTGGGACAGAATAAATGCAATAACATATTTAATATACAGGTGTCCAGGGATGGGGTTACAAAGAGGAAAAACTTTTTTAATATCCGTTTTACAAAAAAAAGTTATTCTTTATAAAAAATTCTGCTTTCCTCAAAACGTCGAAAAACATATTTGGATTTGACTATAGACATACACTTACTTATAAATTCAATATTATTCCAGCTGATACTTTTATTTTTCAACAATCAGTTTTTGTAATAGAATAAGTATTAATTGTTAACTTAAAACAGATCTAACAACCACTATTCAATATAGCTGCCTCCAACTTGTATACATTTTTCAGCTCTTTTAATAAATTCATTGTAAACTTTGTGTATCGTAGCAGGCACATTAATCTCATTCACCGCATCCCTTATTGCTTGTTTTAATTAATCTAAATTTTGTTCTGCATCATGAGTAAACACGTTTTCTCTTAATGCTCCCCAAAAAAAAGAAATCCATTGGTGTAATATCAGGTGACCTACCAGGCCATTCAACTGGGCCATTTCTGCCAATCCATTTTCCCGCAAATTGACGACGATATTATGTTATCATCAAAACTTATGAACCAAGTGGTTCCCACCAATCTTCTCAAAAATTATTCAATTTTTTTAAAAATATTTACAGAGCTGTCTCGTGTTTCGTATTTCCTCCCTAGAAAAATGGTTTTACCATTCTTCTTACATTTTGTGGGTTAACAAAGTGATCACTTACCACTTACCACTTACTTTTTTTGCGTATTCTCGCCTTTCATAATACTACTTCTTTTATTGTTAATAAAATGTTAATAAAAGTAATTAATACAAACTAGTATAGTGAAGTTTCTGCTAGGCTGGCTTCAATTGAACTACATTTTAAATTGTTTGAACTCTACACTTATTATTTGAGAGTTTCCCTATTTAGACGAACACTTCTTTCTTTTGTGACTTGTGGCGAATCAAGGAAGAAAAACCACTCAAGAACAACTTTCAAGTAAAGGAAATGCTTGAGTATTTATTTCATAGGAGCATTTACTTGAAGTAAAAGCTAATCTTTTTTATTCATACCTCTCAATATTTCACCAAGTGCTCAGCGACGAATCATAAGAAAAACTTTATCGATCAACTTTTACACATTCGCATAAAGAAATAGAGGAAATATATGTATGTACCTATACTGTACAAGGAAAAAATTAATTACTTCATTAAAAAAAATACCGGCAAATAAATATTAAATTACTTGAATTACCGAATGGTTTGTATTCGGTTAACGATATTTTTATTGGTTTTAATTTAATATTTTACGTGTACTGGAAAGTCTGGAAACGCTAAATAAATGTTGTTACATGAAACAAATTATTTGATGAATACAAATTAGATAATTGATTTAAGAAGATAATCATGATATTCATGATTATATGTACTGAAACTAAAAGATGTATCTCGTAATTCCCATACAGTTCGTGATTTAAAATAACACATTATAGTTACAGATATCTGTATTAATCATTCTTAAAAGGCATCTTTTCACCAAAAGGTGTCGTGGAACACGATTCGGTGCAACATTATACCAAAAATCTAAGTACCCAATCCATTTACGTATTTACTACAGATCCTTCTAAAGTTCTTATGGGCATGATGATTGGGAACTCGCTAGTAATTCTAGACGCCCGCCACCCATCGTTACGACATATGGGGCGAGCATTTACCCATCTGACCCGCTAAGAATATTAGGATCTGCATTTATGCGATTAAAAATATGATTACAATTTATTCTTTGTTTTTTATTATTAGGGCTTTGTATTTTGTGTAATCGACTCCCTTACCAACGCAATAGAACATCTTGCACAGATACTGTAAGTACATGTCCTATATGCAAAACCGCAGTTATGTTTGGCGGCGGCAAAATAACACTGAATGGCTTGGATAAACTTTTCGTAGGGCTAAAATATTCCTCTTTACGAACAGCCTCTTCTACAACTTGTGGTACATAAGCTTGTGCCAACGCTAAAAAATAAATAAATAACTGTAGTGCCCGCGCCATCTAACTATATAGAAATTAAACTTACCATTCATATAACGCTTAAAGTATTCATTATTTACACAATTTATCACATTTTTGTTTAAATGGTACACATTACGTTTGTATATCGGAATACGATACATAACGTACATTACTATTTTAATTTATAAATAAATTTGAGAATGGTTTGAGGTTATAATGCACGGCGCTACACCCAATGCTGCCACTCCCGGGAAATTTCCCATATATGGGAAAGGATACACTCTGCGAAAAAGAAAAGAGGAATGATAAAATAGGAATTCTAAGATTTCGATTTATTTGCCATTATCCGTTAAAAAGTCACCGTACAACTTATGTTATCCACGGTTGGCGACACTTGTTGTTGAGTAGTTAATTCTTTGCTGCTAACCACTTTAGTTGCCGATGTTTCGTTCACTATTGCAAGTGACATCATCAGGGCAACACAATAACAGTCTAAAAGTTCATAACTAAGGTGACCAACCGTACTCCTTTGCACTTTCATTCTTTTGTACTGTTTGTACTCCCCTCTTTTGTACTTCTTTTTTACTTATCCTTCAATCTGCATTCCGGAGCGAACACATCCCATGCAACCTATTTATCTATATTACAAAATTTTAAAAACCGACCTTCTGACATTTTGAATTTCAATCACGGAGCAAACACAACCCATACAAATTCATTCCATCCGTACTCTTTTTGTACAAAAAAATATAACGAATAGTACAAACATAAGTCATCGGAATTCCGAAAATCATTTCTGCCAGAGCCCTCCGGTTTTTTAATAAAGTAATTAATTATATAAATATATATAATTACAAATACGCTTATTTACTTAATTTTCCTTTAAATCTTATTTATATTTTGCAATGAACAGCATTTGGTGACTTTTTAGTGACTTTTAAGTATGAATTTTTGACAACGTTAAATTATAACTAGTTGGCAAAAGTACATTTTTGTGAATTTGTTGTAGGTATATGGACGGCCAAGAGAAAGCGAAAAACAATGGGAGACGCTGATTATCGTATGGCTGCTTTACTACAAAGACAATTAGAACAAGAAACGGATAAAAACGACGGAGATTTCCACTTAGCCCTTGAATTACAAAAACAATTCAGTGAAGAAGATGACCTTGAAAATCCCAATGGCAATTTAGTTTACGAGCGCAGAATCGCGTTGAAAAGTGACAGGAGATCGTTGGTCGATCCTTCGTGGGAGCTGGTGGATCCCACACCTGATATACACAACCTTTTTATGGTATTTAATGAGAGATTCTTTTGGAACAAACTCATGGCGGTTTGTGTATCATGGAGCAAGAGGATGATGTCTTGCGCGGGCATATGCTCCTATAATGGGAGGGGAGGTCTTTGCAGTATAACTTTAAGCGATCCTCTGTTAAAACTGAGGCCAAGAAAAGATCTCGTTGAAACTTTGTTGCACGAAATGATACATGCATACTTGTTTGTGACTCACAACAACATTGAACGGGATGGACATGGCCCACAATTTCATGAGCATATGTACCGGATTAATAAGGATGCAGGTGTTATTTTTTATTAATGTGCAATTTTAAGTTTGAAATGGACATTTTTATTACTGAATCATTTTATTTCACTTTTATAGGTACAAATATAACTGTTTATCACAGTTTTCATGATGAAGTTCGCATCTATCAACAACATTGGTGGAAATGCAACGGGCCTTGTCAGAATTGGGAACCTTACTATGGGATGGTACGTCGATCGATGAATAGGGCACCAGGACCTAATGATCGTTGGTGGGGAGAGCACTCCAGGTCATGTGGAGGTTCTTTTATTAAGGTGAAATATTCTGGCCCAATATACCCACGATTTCAAATTTGTATACTTGTAGGTTAAAGAACCTGAGAAGAAAGCCAAAACCAAACCGGTAGTTCCAAAGAAACTAACTAATGATGGTGATATTAGAACTTTCATTACCACTCAAAGTGATATTAAAAATAATTCAAACTATGATAAGTCTGTGATTTCTAATGTAAATACAGTACATGGATTAGGAAATATGAATACTGGTCCAGCAATAGGTGCAGTTTTCACAACAGGAAATATACATGGCTTTAGTAACTTAAGTAAAATATCAAAGAATCCAATTAAAGAAAATTCATGTAGTACAATCGTTATCACTAAAAAGTCAAGTACTGTAACAGAAAATGAGAGAAAAAATAGTGTAATTAATTCTCCCAGTATTTTAAAACCTGTAATGAACAATATTGATTTTAATGATGATTACTCTGCAGTCAGAAATCATTGGTTGAACAAGTTCGATGTCGCTGCAAAGACCAAGAGATATCAAGAGAAATCAAATGATATTTCTGGTGAAACGAAAAAAATTAAATGTGATGAAACAATGACTAAAAGAGATTTAATGACAGATGTGTCATCTGAAAATTTTGTTACATGTCCGGTTTGCGATCAACAAATAAAGAAGTCTTTTCTAAATAATCATTTAGATTTTTGTCTAGAGCAACAGCAAAAACATGAAGCTGTCGAGAGTTGCTTCATATGCAATAAGAAATTTTTGAAACATGAATATGAAAAACATGTATCGAATTGTTTTGAATGCAATTTTTCTGATGATTCTGATTTGAGTCTGACTGAATGTGAAATATGTAATGGGTCTGTCAACAGTAAACAAATTGCTCAGCACAGAAAGAAATGTGTGCAAGAGCTCTTTGACTCCAATTCCCAAAATAGCAGTTGTAGTAAAGAAAATGAATTTGACAACGAGGACGTCGCTGATCATAGACAACTATGTGTTAAAAACTTTTTTAACGCCGATTCGCAGTCACAATCGTTACTCAGTCAAGTTTCTCTGACACAATGTTCGGTTTGTGAGGAAATGGTGGATTCCAAAATCATTAGTGTGCACAGCGAACGTTGCATTCATAAGTGGTTTGATGAAGTCAAAAAGAAGCAGAACTTGAAATTATGGAACGTGTTCGTCACTTGTGAGATTTGCGGCGCCGAGATATTGAAGAGCGACAAAAATTCACATTTAAAAGATTGTGTTAACGATTGTTTCACTGATGTTAATTAAATGGTGATATTCAATTACCAGGTTTGTTCAAGGAAACAACAATTCCGTTATTCGATTATATTTTTCTGATTATTATTATGTATTTTATATTTATAATATTTATTTTTATAATTCTTGAGAGATTAAAAGATCATTTAAAATGTTTTCTGTTATAAAAAAAAGAAAAAGTATTGTGTCTACCATTTTTATGTCGGATCAAACTACATTTATTGTAAATGAGGAAAAATTGATGTGTAACATTTAGTATTTTGTATTTTAATACAGGTACAAAGTCACATCACATTTCACAACATTCAACGGTAACTAAACGTTCAATTTATCTAAATAAATTATCTATTGGAAAGATAATCACTAACAATCCCTATGTTTAGTATAAATAATATGTCACAAATATTTTCGTATAAACATTTACACTTGTCGCTGTTGGTATAAAACTAAAATTAATAAAAATTGTTTATTGACAATTTTGAACAAATTCATTTTAATTAAATTGTTTCAACAATTACATTTCCGTTGTTTTGTTGAATATTTGTCCTTTAGTTTATAAATAAATTTTAAATTTGTTTATTCGTAGATAAATTCATTTACTATTTTTGAATACAGCGTGTCCCAGATAGTGTGCTCACTATTGGGATCTCGTAAACGGTAATTAAGAGATAGAGAGTCGGTTAAGTCAAAATGTGCGCGATACAATGGCCTACTTACTAAAAAAAAGAAACATTCAAAATAATGATCGATATGGACGCCACGCAAAAAAAAAGAAAAATTGGCATTTTAAATTTTCGCTTGTAGCTCAGTTCGATGAATAGATACCGGAATAGTATTTTAACATTTTAAGGTACTTTTTTACGTAGATTCTGAATATGTTACTCTAATCTAAATAGCTTTTATAATTTTTGAGATTTTATAGCTAACTTATTTTAAATAGAAATCGTAATTTATAACACTGGGTTTATTTGTAGAAATAATAAATCTATTAGAATTATCAATCAATCAAAGCCACCTACGATTTGTATTTAAAATAAAGTTAGCTATAAAATCTCAAAAATTATAAAGCTATTTAGATTAGAGTAACATATTCGAAATCTACGTAAAAAAGTACCTTAATAATGTTAAAATGCTATTCCTTTTATTTTTTCATCAAATTAAGCTACAAGGGAAAATTTAAAATGCCAATTTTTCTTTTTTGTGTGTATCGTCTATATACCGATCATTATTTTGAATTTTTCTTTTTTTTTCGTAAGTAGGCCATGATGTCGCGCACATTTTCTCTCATTTGACTAAGGTGGCCAGACGTCCCGCTTTTGGCGGGACAGTCCTGATTTTTAACAATTTGTCCCGCGGCGTTTTAAAAAGTCCCGAGTTTTGGAAAGATTAAGTTTTTTTCAATTATGTGTATATTCCATCATTTTGTTTTTTCTAGCAGAGAGCTTTTGGAAATCGGCATGAAATAAGTACAGATATTTTAACAGGTGAAAGCTGACAATAGCCCAACCCCAAATATGCATAAATGACGGTACTATGTTGAAAGATGTACCAGAAAAAAATATTTTAAGTTTTAACGCCGAATTATCAACAATAAAGGTTGTTTTGCAACATGTTATTCCCTCCAAAGGAAGTTGATTTTCAACGCGACACATATTGAAATAGACACAGGACCGTACTTAGAACCGAATGCCCACATAAAAAATGACATTTTCCGAAAATTTTTAATGAAGGGACCGCCATTTTTGCGAATTTGGGTTTGGATTAAGGTCAACTAACACCTGTTAAAATATCTGTACTTATTTCAAAATCAGCCTGTATATATTTATTATATTTGTAAATTTTACAGACGTTGAAATTTAAAAAAATATAATACAATTTTTGCTTTCTTTGATAATAAAATTTTGTTGCTTTAAAACAATTTTTTTCAACAAGACGCCCCCTCCTCCGCTTCACCAATGTTAAAATCTGGTCACCTTACATTTGACCAACTCTCTATCTCTTACCGGTTACGAGATCCCAATAGTGATCACACTATCTGGGACAGCCTATATTTATTTATTAAAACAATCACATTTTTTATTTATGTTCATTATGCTTTCACAATACATATCTAACTAGATTATCCCATAAGCAATAAAAGAATGTTATAAATGCATGTGGTAGGTATATTTAAAGATAAAAGTTTAGTGTCTAAAGTCAACACTAAATAAGAAAAAAACTAATAAAAAATAAAAACAAATATCACAGAAATATGTGAATAAAAACATGGATCCATCAATAATACATTTACATTCATTTACATGTTTAATGCTTTTGTTATTATTATTATTTTTTGCAATAGACAGACACAATATTTTAACATAAATACACATAGTAATATCACACTAACATACATTCCGGCAACATACGAATGATATGTTGTTCATCTATTCAGTGAGCAGTTACTTTTCGTTGACATGCTCTTCATTTAAGGGATGCGATTCCGATATGCATTTTTCTCCGTGATGATGGTTCAGGCACGCAGTTTTATCATCCTATAATGGAACGAATTTAAAAAAATAGTGTAAGAAATAAGAAGCCTAAGCCTGTTATTACTTACTGAAATGTTTCCATTCGAGCAGAACCTGTACTGTTGCATGATTTTGGTTTCTCCATCGAAACTCCACCTTGCTGAAACATCGTGCCAGCTTCTGAGATTTGGACGGCAAATGTGCTCTTTATTTCTATCTAAATTAAAAATATTAAAAAAAATCTGTTAAGAATTTATGATCAGTTTTGAAATCATTACGTACCTTGTGTATTAGAGTGCTTAATTTTCGGAGCTGCATCCCATCTTGTTCTGCTGTTCCTGTGACTGTTTATCCCATTGTTATATAACGAGCTGCAAGACATAGTCGTGCATACTGAGGGTCTACCTCGACCGGATCTTAAAACAATTTGCGTTAAAAAATCATACCGTTCATTTCGTGTTTAGTTAGTCACCTTAAATAACTATTTCGACAGGGAAAGGCGTATTTAAAACAGTCATGGATTGCCCAAGCAGTCAGAAAGTTGTGCAAATGCGGTTTCAATTCGCCTCTTACCTCTCCATTCAAAAAACAATACAATACTGCCACGAACGAACCCTATATCAAAATTAAAAAAATCGCATATAAAACAAAATAACATAATAAATTACCTGAAAACTGGCGAAAAGTTGATCACAAATCAGCCAAATGATTTCAATTATTTCGTTCTGATCAATCGAATATGACATGCTGAGGAATATAGCATAGTGAATACCGAATAATGGCACCAAAACCAGAGTGGATCGTGCCCACTTTTGGTATCTTCTGGCTTCTTCGTATATCGGTGCTTGCAGTTTGCTAAATATCACTATAGTGATTCTAACGAACAGAATCAGATTAATCTGTAACACATGCGTAGTTTCAAGGCAACAATGGGATAGTGATGTTACCAAAATCGAGATCATTATGGGAACCCTTATAATTAGGAATATCATTTTGTGGTCATGTATCGTCCAACATAACGTGTCGTCAAATTTCAGTCTTGTGATTATCCACGGTATTATGACCATTATGGGTAGACCTATAAGTTTACTGAACTTAATATTTACTACTACAAGGAACTAAGTGGATTGCTGTTATACCCATCCTACATATGTTATAACCAGCATTAAACGTGAAATCTAGAGCCACTAGATCAATTACCAACAAATCACACAATAAAATTACTTACCCCAACCTAAAACGATGTAATGCAGAATATTTCGACTTGAATCGGCAAAAAGGGCCCTAAATATCAAATTGTGTAAATACAGTCCCTCCATTAAAATCCATGAATAATTTCCCACTATGAAGAACTCCCATAAACTCACAACAAGTTTGCAGGTCCAATTATTCGACTGAAAACAAATTTGTTTAAATCACACGTAGGCTGCAATAAGCGTTTAGAATACCTCTGGATCGACGAAGAAGTATTTTGCCCCATTTATGAACAAAATATCAGATTTTAAACCAACACCTTCGACAAAGAGGAAGTCTTTTAAAGTTGTAAAGAATATCTTCAGAATAAAAGAAGCGAATAAATGCATGTGGAGTTTATTCCTGGGACAATGCAATTTTCTATAAAAAATGTATTTAACTAAAATTTGTTGTAAAGACCCTTAATTACTTACTTAAACATGAACATTATTACAAACGCTATTAATAATGTACAAAGAGAAAATGTATATCCTGTTTTCGATATTCCTTTAATCAGAGTAATATAAAACTAAAAAATAAAATAAATGTAAGGGCAGCATAAAAAGTATCTTGAAAATGTACTTCCGCTAGAGTAGTGTTTTGTGCCTGAAATGGAACTAATATTTTCGAATCGCCTTCTACGTAACACTCGGTGTAATTCGTCCAATATTTTGCTAATTTTTCGTGTCGATACCAATGTCCATCGTCCGTA
Source organism: Lethrus apterus (assembly GCA_018397195.1). NCBI lineage: Eukaryota > Metazoa > Arthropoda > Insecta > Coleoptera > Geotrupidae > Lethrus > Lethrus apterus. Next base: position 3,199 of record JAFFZR010012098.1, on the reverse strand, counting down.
CATAATCTTGTAGCGTTTTCATACTATAAACGAATTTTAAATTTTAGATCATTTAAAAATGTAATACAGTGTGATCGAAAAAAAATTAGTCAAAATCTTTACTTTACTTAAACCACTATTTCTTAATGTCAAATTGACGTTTGTCAAAAATGTTGTTCAAACAAATCAAAGCTTTTCTTTTAGAATCCTAATTTAGAAATGGAAATAAAACAGAACACGGTGAATAGCAATATTCTTATGTTGCCTGTTATGGAGAATTTCAGGAGCATTTTCCTGTTGAAGCAGTTGAATATTCTGACGTCAATTTGTTATTAAGAAATAAATAGTGGTTTAAGTAAAGACATGCCGATTTTGTTCATGATTTACTTTCACTAATTTTATTTTTATTTTACCCCTTTATTTGCCACCTCAACAGGCCGAACCCAATTCTTTCAACGTGAGTATGGCTGTGTGGAAAATCACGAAAGTAAACACATTTTTAAACCCTTTAAAGTGTCTTTTTAAGACGTCGATTTTAATTTGTAGGAGAAAAGAGAAAGATTATTTTTTTATAACTGTTTCGTTTCTCGAAAACCATTTGTAGGTAGAAGAGAGTTCTGACAGAAACATTTAAGAATTACAATTTTATGTGATATTTTAATGTATTGTGTACCATTTGGTTTAGAACAACTACAAAACAAGTCCGGAAAACTTGGACTTAGTTGGAATTATTAAAGCCATTGAAGACTATTTTACTCCAAAGACCCGTTCCTGTGCTAAACGTATGTTTTATGAAAACCTTGTTATAAAAGTGAACACATATTGTATATTTTTTTAATTAAGAAAATATAGTTTTTAGCTTTTTCTCAGTGATTCTTTTATGTTTATTTTTAAAAATAATTGTATATAATCATTTTTAAAACTAAAAGCTTCATGTGGTTCTCAACATTGGTTACTTTTTCTCCTTGCGTTGGGCTGTAGCAACGGCTGTAGTGTGTCGTACTGTTATTGGTTTGCAGCTATGTTTGCAGACGTCACACGTAATATGTATAACCATTGTGAATGTATAATTTTTTAAATTGTGGTTATGTGCACCGCATGTTTCAACTTATTCATGAGAATAGGTGAATTAATTAATTAATATTTAGTTCGAAGCAACATTCTCGATGCCTAAATCGAAACGAGATAAGAAAAGTACGTAGTTTACACTTAGTCGACAGTCCTAACCTCGTTTTTTTTTTCAGTTTCTTTAACGAAGACAGATAAAAAAGGCGTAGCGCTTAAGCAGAAAATCGTCGAAGATGTTCGGAATTGCGCCGAGAAATACAACAGCATATACGTGTTTACGTATAAAGAAATGCGTAACGAGAAAATGCAAGATATCCGAAGGGAATGGAAACCGAGTAGGTTTTTTTTCGGTAAAAACAAGGTGATAGGCGTGGGATTTGGTAGAACGCCGGAGGAGGAAATTCAAGAGGACTTACATAAAGTAATAAATTTTCCTTTTGTTTCAAGTTTATAGTTGTCGTTGTAGTTGTCAAAATGCTTACGTGGTCAATGTGGTTTGCTGTTTACCGACTGCGAAAAGGATAAAGTTGTCAGTTGGTTCCACGAATTCCAATACAACAATTTTGCACGATCTGGATTTAAAGTTGACACGACAGTGACGTTAAATGAAGGACCTTTAAAGCAATTTTCCCACGCAATCGAACCTTATTTACGACAGTTGGGAATGCCGACGAAGTTAGAACGAGGTGATGACATGTTTCGGTTTTCCGTTTTTTTTTTCATGTTCGTTTTAGGTGTTGTGACATTGATGAAGGATTATGAAGTGTGCAAAAAGGATAGCATCCTGACATCAGAACAAGCAAAAATGTTGGAATTATTGGAGCACAAACTGGCAACATTTAGGTTTATTTTGAAAGCATGTTGGATAAAAGGCAAAGGTTTTGAGATCCTCAGCGGGGTTGATGAAGACAAAGAGGAAGAAATGGAAATGAACATCGAGCAAGAGAAATGACATTTTTCTAATGTGTATTTTATTATCAATAAATAATGTTGAACAGAGTTCGAATTGTTTATGTGTGTTTTTTTTAATGTGCAAGTATTAAAATAATTATTTTGATAGTACTGAACCTAGCACACAAATATAAATTACGTTTTAAACATCTAAAAAGTAATATGCTAAATGTTTTTCATTAATGCCAATATGCAATCCCAAAGGCCTGAGATATGTTTAAAGATACTAAATATGAATTTCAATTACAATTATGACATGAACGAACGAAAGCATGAAAGTGAACAAGTGGGTGAAAGGCACAGGGGAAGAAACAAACAAACTTTTTGATTAGAAACCTAATACACTTTCGATGGAATGCAAAGCGAGCTTGACCGTGGGCTAGAAACAGAATCGAGTAAGACATTAAAGTTAGAAGAGACAGCTTACTTCTATCACAGTATATACTCCTAAAATTAGAATTCATAGAAATATTAAATTTAAAGTGTAATCATAAGTAATTTTTTCGAATCCGGTCCTAATGATTTTACTTAATTCAACCCTGTGTATCTAATTAGTTTCTATATTTTCCACCATGCGCCACTGCGCAGTTTCCTGTGCGAGATACAACTTTGCCTCGCTAAAAGATCAAAGGTTCCGACAGAAGTGCAATTACTGGTAGGCTATATACCAGAGTACAGTATATACCCTACCAGTAGTTCACTTCTGTCGGAATCTTTTTGAGGCAAAGTTGTATCTCGCGCAGGAAATTGCGCACTGGCCTATGGTGGACTTTTTTCGATCGCTTTTTTGAAGAAAAATTCACTGGTGAAAACCAAAGTTGGCTATCGTCTTTTGTTTTCGAGTTATGGGAAAAAATCACGACCGTCCTACAGATGTTAAAGCTTATTCCAGCATACGCTGCAAGGATTAGGGAAACGTGAAAAACCTAATCAGAATAATAGTCGGTCGGAAGGCCAATTCAAAGTCACAAACATTGAAAATGGATATCTGTGATACCTATAACTTTACAATGTCCGCCGCTAATAGCGTTTTCCATTGGTAACTCTAGAGCACTCTCAGAGCAAAATTTACGTTCCATTGGCATATTTGGTGCAATTATATATGTTCCATTGGCAAATGCAGAGCAGTTAGAGTTGCTCTCAGAGCAAGATTTATGACTCTTGCTAGCGAGGAAGAGTCAAAACCAGTGCAAATATGGCG
>JAFFZR010012097.1:0-15141 GCA_018397195.1 Lethrus apterus | reverse complement strand
CGTGAAAGTTTTCAAGAAAGTGGAAGTAATAGTCTGGGCGGGTATTTCTTTTGAAGCCCGTACAGAATTAGTCTTTATCGATATAGGGTCTATTACAGCAGATCGATAGGTAGAAGATATCTTAGAACAACATGTTGTAATTAGCATTGGATTTATTTTAATGCATGACAATGCTCACCCCCACGTGTCAAGAACAGTTACCGACTATCTTCAGGAGGTGCAAATAGCAACAATTAAATGGCCTTCCATTAGTCCCGATCTAAATCCGATCGGGCACTTTTGGGCCCATCTTAAACAACACGTTCGACCATGAAATCCCCCTCCATCTAATGTCCATGAACTTAAAATTGCACTAATAGAAGTGTGGGAAGCTGTGCCTCAAGAATCTATTCAAAAACTTATAAGAGGTATGAATAGAAGAATGCAGGGAGTAATAAGAGCAAGAGGAGGAAACACGTCTTATTAAAATAGTCGTATAATGTGTTTTAATTTCTTAATATCCAATTGTTTTGCTGTTTATTTTTAGTCACTGTAATTTAACTTGGTTACGTTTGTTAATAATCTTACATTTTTATGTTTTTTAAAAAATGCTAATTGTATGAGTTTTCCAGTGTTTCATTTGTTAACAAATTAATTAATTACAAAATGATTTTCTTAAAGTTTTAAACAGTTCATTTCTGAGCGATTTCTGAGAGAAAATTTAAAGAATATTAAAGTGGCTCGAATTTTTTGTTCCCTAGTGTATTTATAATTTTTATACAGGGTGAGTCACCACCGACGCCACGGAGTTTTACGGCAAATATATTCTCCAATTTCTGTTGCAGGTGGATTATGTAAGTCAATAAGGGCTACATTTTAAAAATATTTTCAAATATACAGGCCGCTTTAAAAAAGAGTGGCATATCAAAGTTATACTTTTTCTTATGGAACATCCTATATTTCAACACATTTTTGAATTGTATGTAAAAAAAATAAGACTGACTTTCAGCGTTCCTTATACCTAAATAATAAGTGTTCTGATTTATTTCGAATTCTCTTAAAATGTAAGGTTTTAGAAAAAGGGATGTTATGCCCAAACTAAATTAATTATGACAAATTTGCTTTTAGGCCTAGATAATAGAGCAGTCCCTTAATTTATTTAGTAATCTACTACTACAACTTTCTCTACAGGCTGTTCAGAATTTTCAGTACCATTATTAGCAAATTCAAATTCAAACTGTAATATCAAGCTTATTATAAATGGAACACCCTGTATTTTATAAGTTTATCGTGCAGCAAATTTAATTGTCTTTCAAACTGTGTGAGGTTTCCCTATACCTAAATCTTTAAGTTTCGAAGTTATTTAGGTATTTTGGGCGCACCATCTAATTGCAACCATATTTTTCGTCTAATATTTAAAGGAATATTTCTCAAAAGTGCCCAAAATATTGAGTTTTATGCAGTATGCTGCATTATAATTAATGTAATCAATGTTTATGGCGCGATGACTAAAATACACAGAAAACATTTCTGATCGAGACCGTAGTAACTTTATTTGAAACATTTATAAAAATATTTCTATTGACCACTGAAATCTAATCTAACATAACGACTACTTTGCCATTTATGTAGTAAATGATGATCATGTAGTAATAAATTACCATAGTAATTTTTAATTAGATATGTAGGTATAGTTTTGGTCCCTTTTAGGAAATATTCCTTTAAATAATAGACGAAAAATGTGGTTGCAGTTAGATTGGTGTTCCATTTAAAATATGCCCGAGATAAACTTATAAAATATAGGGTGTTCTATTTAAAATAAGCCCGATATTACACCTTAACAGCTTAACAGCCTGTAGAGAAAGTTGTAGTAGTAGATTACTAAATAAATTAAGCGATTGGTCTATTATCTAGGCGCAAAATCAAATTTGTCATAATTAATTTAGTTTGGGCATAACATTCCTTTTTCTAAAACCTTACATTTTAAGAAAATTCGAAATAAATCAGAACACTTATTATTTAGGTATAGGGAACCCTTATGAAAGTCAGGCTTATTTTTTACGTACAATTCAAAAATGTGTTGAAATATAGGATGTTCCATAAGAAAAAGTATAACTTTTTTGGAGCGGTCTGTATATTTTTAAAATTTAGCCCTTATTAACTTACATAATTCGCCTGCAACAGGAGTTTTAGAATATATGCCGTTTCGCTATAAAACTCCGTGGCGTCAGTCGTGACTCAACCTGTATGAACAACTTGATAAACTGTACATCATTCATTGTTTGAAATAAATATTATTCCTGACCTATAGAATTGGTCCGACTTGAATGGAATATCAAATTGAGAGTTTAAATAGTTGTAACAAAAAACAGCAAATACAATAAACCACCAGCATCCCTATTATTTCGAACAACGGGTGTTAAATTTAACAGCTGCATTTACGGATGCGAGAAAACCATCAAACGAGAAAGGGATGCCTTGATCTTATCTAATGCAACATTTTGGAGTAAAAGTCGGAATATTGAAAAATTATGAGTTGTTAATTAATAACGTATGTATCATTTTTACCCTAATTTGACTCGTCTGGTAATTTAGTCTAAAAATGGTTTAGAAATATAAATTGTTTGAACCTATGGTTACATAGTTTAACCTTATACACCATCTTTGCAATAAATTAATATTTAAGTGAAAATCGTAAATATGTTGAATTTGATACGCGATATACACAATTTGAGTTTGTTATTCATCGACATTCCTTTAGACGTCAATGTTTCATACCAGGTACCTCGAGAACAATAAACAATAATTCACAAATGAGTAGTTACTTGTCAATAGATGTTGTCCCGTAATATACGTAGCTCATTACGATGCTCGACTGTAAATCATAGAGACTTGTCCTAGCAATCATTGTAATAGCTTTCAATTTTTTTCTTACATGTATGTGCATGTGCGTTATGAACCCTACAATTAAGTACACCAATATACACATAGTCGCGGGAACAATTTATTGGCTTTGTTATTTAAAATTATGGTTTGCAGAAACTCGTTTTTATGGTTAATTTAATGTTGAAGATCCGATTTGATGAATTATTTATATGTTAGGCAAACCAGACGGCAATAACATTCTTGAAGAATTGAAAATGCATCATGACAAAAAGTTGAAGAGTAATAAATTTCAAAATGAATTTAAAATATTTATCAATATGTATTCAATTGTTGGTTAGAGGATTTACACTTGACTATAATTTATTACCTCGTTTTAGTATTAAAAACGGTAAAGCACCTGACATAAATTAAATGTTTTAATAAATTTGTTGTCGCAGAAAGTTTAAAAATATGCCGTGAAAATGAAAAATATACACTGCGCGTCAAAAGTAACGCATAAATTCATTTATAGCTAACTTAGAGGTTTTACAGAAAAGTCCTTCAAGGGATATAGCGATTTTGTAAAAAAGTCATTATGTGAGGGTAAAAATTTTCTTTTGCGACTTCATTTCATGTCCTACTGGGTTTCACTTTTTTTAATGGCAATCCTTTTTATTACATTTTCGGGTAAATCAAAAAGTTCTCTTTTTGACAACATAACATGTTGTAGGGGTTTTATAACAAAATATTTGCCCCCATCATGATAAATCATAAAAAAAATTGAAACAAACAATCATGTTCTCGCCTGTCGCAAAGACAGATTTATTTGTCATTTGATGAAAAGTTTAAATTCACATCAAATCATCATGCGTTTGAGCGAAACAGAACGTATCGAAATTTTGATGATGATTGGGTACGGAGATCATGTAAGAACCCAGCAACAAGTTTGTGCTCTTTTTAATCAAGAGCATCCCGAACGGCCCCCGATAACACAATCGACTGTGAAGAGAATTGAAAAAAAGTTTAGGGAGACGGGGTCTGTGAAAGATGCACCAAAATCTGGGCGGAGAAAAGCTGCCGATGGCGAAACAAGCTTGTCGATCCTTTTGGAACTGTAGGATCATCCTCATTTTTCGTCTAACGAGCTTGGCCTAAATTATGATATTAGTCAATCATCTGTCCTAAGACTTTTAAGACGTGAAAAGTTTCATCCTTACAAGATTCAGTTGGTTCAAGAATTGTCAGAGGACGATCGACGGACGGAATTTTGCGAAAATATGATGAACATTTGCCAGGAACATCCAGAATTCGTAGAAAAACTTTTATTCTCAGATTAGGCTACATTTTATCTGAACAGAACAGTTAATAGACAAAACTGTCGTTACTGGGCAAGAAATAATCCACACTGGATTCAAGAAGGTCATTTTCAACACCCGCAAAAAACTTAACGTATGGGCAGGAATTATTGGTGATCACGTTGTTGGACCTTATTTCTTCGATGGTAATCTTACTGGTGACATTTACCTAGGCTTTCTTCGAAACACTCTCCTTCCCACTTTACTCGAATTATTCCCTAATAACTTGGAACCAACTTTACCCAATAATGAGATTTGGTTTCAACAAGACGGCGCTCCCCCGCATTATGCTGCCAATGTATGGGCATACCCACATGAAATTTTTCCAAACAGATGGATTGGTAGACGGGGAGCTAAAGATTCACCACATCTCACACCGTTAGACTACTTTTTGTGGGGATATTTAAAAAGCAAAGTGTGTCGAAATCGTCCTCAAAATTTAGATGATCTAAAAGAGCGTATTAGAAGAGAAATGAGGGCAATAACACCTGCTGTCCTGCACAATGCCCGACAAGAATTTGTCTATCGTCTTGCCTACTGCCAAGAGATGACCGGTGGTCATTTCGAACACTTATGATTTATCATGATGGGGCAAATATTTTTTAAATTTTGTTATGAAACGTGTTATGTTGTCAAAAGTAGAACTTTTTGATCTACCCGAAAATGTCAAAAAAAGTGAAACGCAGTGGGCCATGAAAATGAAGTCACAAAAGAAAATTTTAGCCGTCACATAATGATTTTTTTAAAAAATCGCTAGGATTTTTCTGTAAAACCTCTATATTAGCTATAAATGAATTTTTGCGTTACTTTTGACGCGCACTGTATAATTGGTTAAAACGTGGTTTCAGTTAAATTCAATTAGCTTGAATGGGTTAAGATCCTAATTTAACTTTTTGGAATCTGAACAATATATGTGTTCTATGCCTTTAGGTTGGTTGGCTTTCAGTTCTTCTACATAGGTTTGGATTGGATTCGTTTCCTTTGGTTCCTTAGGTTGATTTGTGCTTATAGGTTATTGTGGGTATCTTTTCCTTAAAAATTTGTTGATGTCCTGAAGGACCGTTATCTTTTGAATTATATTAATCTTGGAATTATCTTCAAAGCAGCTTCTCGCTCATTCGGAAACCTGACTCATTCTGTATTCTCGCTCATTCAGAATCCTCGCTCATTCAGAACCCTTACAGTATGCAAGGGTTCAGAATAATTTATTTGAAGCTAAACCATACCCAGAATGTGGTTCTAGTCTTTAACCCACGATAGAACTTTTTCAACCGTAAATTTTTCTTAAAACTAGAGTATTGGGGTGACAAACCACAGAATTAAAAAACCTAACCTCAAGCTGAAACATAGTTGATTGAATTGGTTTGATGTCGATTTGTCAACATTTCATCACGTTTATAACATCCTCAGAGCTATTTTTGTAAGCTTAACATCTTGTTCCCTGTTAAGTTGAATGTACTGTGAAAACTTCTCAAGAAAATATTTAAAGAATATTGCACCCAATTTATGGGGTAGGAACGTACTACTGCAAATAAAGGTCAATGGCACTAACACCAAATTAGCACACAAAAGTCAAGCTTTTGGTATACAACTTTTCGTACTACGCTCCTGGAAAAAAGGTCCAGTACGGTTTTTTCACAAATTGAACGTAACGCCATCGTTAGATTCAAAGACAAGACGTTTCGTTTCACTTTGTTCAGGGTGAATCATTTCTGATAACGTTTTAAATGAAGAAAATTTCAAGATTTTTGTGAAGTGATAAGAAAATATTTAGATCATATTAAAATTTTAAAATTTATTATCATTAGGAAATGCTTTAAAAAAAAGTTTGCATTTTTTAACATTTTATGTTTGTGTTAAATTCAAATAGAAATTGTTATTTTTCTTAATATTAAAAAACACGTACGTTTAAATATTCGAGTTTTAAAAATATTTTAAATTTATGTTTTATAAAATAACAACCCAACATATTATTTTTCACCACTTAGAAAGTCTGCATACGTGACTGTGGTAATTTATGTCAAATACTTAGCCATCACACACATTTAACATGTAACTATAAATAAGGGTTTCAACATACCCTTAAAAGTGTCGTACCCTAATTTATTCACGCACACCACTTAACATCTGGTATTGATCGCTTCGCAAAGCGTTCTCTTTGCGAATAATTCCACTTTTTTTAAGACAGTTTGGCGTTATATACATTTAATGATTCGAAATCCCATATAATCGTTCCAATGAACTAACCTTTGATTGATGTATTATAAATTGGATAAATTGGGCAAACGTATCATAATTACAAAACTATTAATGGAAAATTAGGCCTTAATTAATGGCTATATTATTTGGTGTTAATACAATTATTTTAAAGTAAATTGTCTCCCTTTATGTGTCTCCCTTAAATACACGTTATAGGTTTACACTTAACAAAAAATAATAAACACAAATTATATAAAATGCTGTGTAGAATAAATGGAAATCCCAGATAATCCATATAAAGATTTATATCGAGACGTTATTTCGAGACCACACATGATGATTTTAAAATAACATGTGCACTTGTGGGTTGATGCAGATTTTAGATTTCTGATAGCGACGGTAGGTAATAAAAACACACAATGAAAATAGTCATTACATTTTCGTATTTGCAATAATAGTTATAATAATAGAAGTAAAAATAATTCATTTACTAATGATAAGATGGAATGTGTTTGGTAATGTCATTTGAGATATTTTCTTTCGTTTATTAAACAGTATTTGAATGATGTTTTTATTATGACATATTATTGAATTTTCTATTATAAATTATAATTATAAATTTTAATGTAATGACGAATATAACATTCATGTATGAAGTATTCTAAGATTTTTTTCTTTTTTTAATAAATAAAACAATATAGCTTAACAGATTACGTAATCAGTACATTATTATTATTATCCTCATACATTCAGTGCCTCAAAGTGCCTCTTTCAGACAAATGCAATTTGTTAAATCCAATTTAAATCTAAAATAATACAGTGTGATCGAAAAAAAATAGTCAAAGTAAGCCACGAACAAAAATCGGCATGTCTTTACTTAAACCACTATTTATTTATTATGTCAAATTTACGTTTGTCAAAATATTTAGTTGCTTCAGTAGGAAAATGCTCTTGAAATTGTTCACAATAGGCAAAGTAGGAATATTGAAATTCATTGTTTTCCATTTTTTTCGATCACACTGTACAATCCAACAGCTCAATTCAGTTCATTTGCCTGTAACAATAGGAGTTCCACAGGGTTCCATACTCGGCCCTGTGCTCTTCTTGCTATTCATAAATGATATCGTATTATTTTCATTTATGCTGATGATACATCCACCTCAATTCCGAGCAAGAACCTTCAGGATACCACGGAGAAGGCAGATTCTCTTCTTGTAGAGTTGGGTCAGTCGTTCGAGCAAAACAAATTTCACTTGAATATGTTAAAGACGCACTTCATGCTATTTCGTGCAGCTCCGTTTAAATCAAATGTTGATTCTAATCTTGAAATACATCGTGGTAATCTTCATTTGGAGAACAGATCCTCAACTAATTTTTTAGGCAATAACTTAGATGAAAATCTGAATAGGTCAACTCATTGTACATCTATCAAAAAGCGTAATGTTATCAAATCATAAACTTGCAATATATTCTCACCAATGAGTATATAATATCTTTCTATTATGGCCAATTGCATTTTAGACTTATATACGGTACTGTCTTCTGGGGTTCGTCGATATGCAAATGGTTCTTATCCCAGAAGGGAGTGATCCGTTGCATCGCCAATTTGAAAAGTTCTGAATCCTGCAAGCCTTACTTACCCTGTATTTACATTCTGGAGCTCTTATTGTATATGTTTAAGTCAAACCAAATAGTTTAAAAATGTGTACTTACATAACTACAATATGAGAGGCAAAGAGCTCTACATAACCCCACTTAACAAAAATCTTCCAGGTCGATGGGCATTCGGCTTTTTAATCTGTTACCAGAGAATTTAAAGTTTTGCAAATATGAAAAACAGTTTAAAAGTAAAATTAAAAGTATGTTACTCCAACAATGTTTTTATTCACTTGATGAATTTCTTAGATTCTATAAACGTTCTAACTGATTTGGTGGCCTCCCTGTAACCTTGGACTCTAGTGTAGTGTTTTCTGACTCTGTATATTGACTATGCTGATGTTCCTGTTGGAATTTTAATGGCAATAAAGAATATTATTACCATCATGGGTGCACACATACATATAAAAAATAAAACCTAATTTCATCAAAGAAAATTAACTTTAGATGTTTATATTTAGATAAATTTAACAACTTCCATATCTAGCTTCTAATTTATTTTAATGAACATTTGCATTATGTACGGCACTTTTTACGACCATTCATTCCATTAGAACATGCATCTGCATGTCAATGCCTAGTAAATTAAATTGTTATGTGACTAATGCAAAGCAATTTGTTATTGTGAAGATTAATCATCTAGATAAGTGAATGGTACATTCATTGTGTAACGTTATTTATATCGATACTCTAAACATTTATAGAACGAGTGGGTACTACAAAAGAATGAGAGGTGTTCATTTTTGAACATAAATTTTAATTTGCCCTTTTCAACGTAATTTCATGTATTTTATGATTAATATACGCTCGAAGTTTGCGCATAATTTGTAAGAAATGAAGTTTCGAAGAAAATAAATATGACGCTGATTTGATTAAATAGAAGACGAAACAATTTTCAAGTTTATTTTTAAACGTCTCAATAATTTTAAAGCTCAAATAGGAGCTTTAAAATTAATAAGACGTTTTATTTTTAATATTAGCCATTATTAGGTTTATTAAGTTCGTGTCTGCGAGTGAGTGGTGAGTGGTGATCCGCTTATACGGACCAACATCTAAAGTGTAATAGGATATAACAATGTCTGAGCGCATTCAGTAGCTTTAAGTATACTGAAATAAATGATCCATTTTCTTTAATATACTTTCATATACATTTTTACGACGTTCTTACACGATAAATTAAAAAATATACGTCTTTTCAAACATATTCTGCACTTTCAAAGCATGTGTTAACTTCAATATGTAAAACTAACGGACATATAAATATCGTCTGGATTGTCTAACGCTCGTGTTGTACATTGTCTATAATAAGATTTTGAGATTTCCTAAAAAGAGGAGACCACCTGCAGAGTGTAGAATTTGCGAATTTATAGCTGATTCGAACACATTAACTATTCTCAAACACAGCTGCAGTCTTGTAATACATAAGTCATGAAGAGGGAGGGTACATTACCATAATAGCTTAACGTTGTATTGCTGACAATTTTAAACACATTACCTAACAAATGTTGTGTACGTAACACCGATTTACGTCCATTCTTTATAAATTAAGATGCACTTTATAATTGAGATTAACTGTTTAAATTATTGTTTGTAATCCTTTGTTCGGGGTAGTTATATTAACATTACTTCATATAAATCCTACATAAACGACTTTTAAATATCAACATTAATTTTCATATAAATTAGTTCATAACAAACTTGTAGCATACTGTGCAGGACACATGAAGTCAAATTTTTAACTTTTAAGGCAGTTTCCTAATTATCACTGAGGTTTCGAGGTCATTTAAGTAAAATTCAACTATTTATTGTTGTAAAAACAATAAAAAATTAACTGTTAGGGAACGTGAAATGTCACAGTTACACATTTTTTTATAAAATATTTACAAATCAACAATTTTCTGTGTTATCCCATAGTGTCAACTTTTCCTATTGTTATATCCTATCTTATCACATTTTTACCGCCATGTGAACATTTCCATGCTTTCCATTACTTCATTTAATACCACTCTTAATGTAGATACTTCACGACAAAATCTGCACAATCTCTAACTTTCAATTTTTCATTATTTATAACAGAATCATGCGAAGAGCATGTATATTGCATGTATATTTTCCCCAAAAAATTGGAAAATTTATTGTATATATTAATTTATTCTTTCTTACCGTCTGTATCTCCTTGTAGTGTATCACTTTTACACACATGTAGTTTCAACCATTTTATTCTATCAAATTTCAGAAATATGTGACAAAATTTCATTTATCTCCAATAAGAGGTTTATACTTATCTTTTATTCGTAAGTAAGTATAATTTCAAGAAACTACAACCAAGAATTTGGCATTGAATTTAAAAGACATTTATTCTTAAACAACACAATTTTTCGTTATTTTGTGTCCTTCGTATTTTATTTTCCTGCATTTCTTTCCTATTGATTTTTTTTATTTATATTTTTCAATAAAACCAGAATAAACATGCAAATATTAATTTTACATTTTATTTTGCCAGTCATGTCTTATCCGTAATGAGGTTTACTTCGTGTGTGTTTTTCTATAACAACCATTAATTTACTTTCTAATTATTGATCAAGTAGAAATTTAAAAGATCTGAAGCTTTAACGGTAATTGTTTTAATAATGTGTCGTGAATAGTTTTTATTTTTTTGTGTAATCAATTGCTACTTAATATTCCAAATTAAAGTAAAAAATTTTGTTTCCTTTTACAGAAAAATAACATTACATTTAACATATAAGAATTTGATCGTCTTCATTTTTCAATTCAATTTGCTAGTAATTTCTGCCCACATATCTTTCTTGTTTCCCACTTTAATTTAACATGTATATAAAGACTACTTCTAAATCATCTATTATGTACATTAATTCTCTAAAAAAAGAGTTCTTTGTTTGATTATTTTTGTAAGAAATAATAGGTGTCCCAAATAGAGCGCAGGATTTGGTTTTTAAATTTAATACATTATTTATTTGAAAAGTAATAATATTTATATTTCATTGTGAAGTACAAATGTTGCGATTAAATATGGAAGAAAATGTCAAACAAATGTGCACACGGGACTGTAGACAAACTCTTCCTCTTTTGATAAAATTTAAGACGACATCGTTGCATAATTGTGGATCGATTGTGGCAATAGCATGTTGGATCTCCACCCTAATCACAGGAATTGTTTGTGGCTTATTGGCATATCCACGCGACTTCAAAAAAAAAAACCCCGAAGAAAAAAATCGCACGGTGTCAAGTCGAACAATGTTGCTGGATAATTCTGTTCCCCATTGCTTGATATTACACGATCTGGAAATTCTCCCTCCAGCAACGCAATTGTTTCGCGCGCATTATGAGAGGTTGCGCCATCCTGCTGAAATCACATGTCTTCAAGATGAGAATTCGCTATAAGGTGCTTTTTGAAACGCCTAATTCTTGTGAACGATGATCAATTGATGTCCCCGATGTCAAGTCGAACAATTTTGCTGGCTTATTCTGATCCCCATTTCTTGATATTACACGTTCTGGAAATTTTCCTTGCAGCAACTCAATTGTTTCGCTCGCAGTGTGACAGGTTGCGTCATCCTGCTGAAATCACATGTCTTGAAGTTGAGAATTCGCTGTAAGGTAACTTCAAGCGCCTAATTCTTGTGAACGATGATGAATTATTAGTAACGTTTTCCCTCGCTGCGGCTATGTTTTCGAGTGAACGATATTGTCCATTATCGAACCAGTTATTTCCTCAAATTTTCCTATTAGTCTTCGAATTGATGACCCATTTGGAGCGTGATTGCGATAGAAAATTCCACCAAGTTTACGAACTGTTACAGCAAAACTTTCTCCATTTTTATAATGAGTATTAACGATAATAACTCGTTGTTCTTTCGTATAGCGTTGCATATTTACTAATCGCAACGTTGAAAGATGCACAATATTCAAAAATTTGAAGAATGAATATTAATCAGTGTCAGATAATTTTTATGAAATTTTATCAATGACAGGTTTTCATAAATTTATGTTTTTTTATTTGTCATTCAATTGAAAGCTTTTATAATTTCGTTCAAGCACTAAAGGATTTTATTGAATTTGGTCGCATAAGTGCTTTGAAAATAAAAGTACTTGAAAATTAATCGATTTCCGCTATGTTAGACACACCTTTACCCTCAATGGACTAAAAATATATTGCTTTTCTCTAGTGACATATACGTTTTTCCACATTTGGTCTATCCTTAGGCTACGTTACTAAATTATTGTCTGCCATATGTTTTAGATATATTACTAACGTATAAAATATTAGGATAAATTGCCGTGGAAACCATTCGCTAAAAGCATTTTGTACTTACAAATAATGTATGTTATTAACATAAACCTCTATAATTAATGAATATTATTAAGTCTTATATTTTCTAATTGTCAGCTTTTAATATGCAATGCTTTGTAACTTAATAAAAAAATAATAAAATACTAATAGTAAAACTATTGAAACTATAATAAACGCCAACATTATTTAATTATTTTATAAATATAATATATATAAATAATCATTATTCTGCAACAGTTAACATATTAATTTTCATCAAGCTAAACATGTGTTACATTCTGTATGACATTCTCGACAAGAATAAATAAAAATGTCCATACAAGTACGCATATATCGATCATTGTTTAATCGCTTGATTGAATCGCAATAACAATTTGTTACATACACGATGAGGTAGTCTTATAATCAGGACAAGTATGACAACAAGAACGTGTGAACAGTTTGTTTTACAAGTTGTGCGAGTTATTTCAAATCTGATATTTTCATTGTATATACATGCGTAACTCATTTAAATAAAACATTTGAGCAAACTCGAACAAGACAAGTGCAGCAGAATTAATAATTACATGTCATCTGCAAAAAGAATAAAAATATGATACATGACTAAGATACTAGAACAAGCAAACAAAATTAACTAACCTCATTCAAATGTTAAGAAATGAAAACAAAAAAGTTGAATAACAAAAGTATAATTTTATAGCAGAGCAGTAGTAATAAATAAAACTTGTTTGTCGAATATCTATGTTATATGTTATATGTTTTAGTGCAGAATCTTATCATTCCATCGCTATTTTTCTCTAATGTTACATCTTACATCTTCATGTCACCAACGAAAATTTGTTGGAATTAATAATATAAAATTTCAATGGTCAATTTAGCGAATAACAAAAGAAGTAGCATAAATTTTAATTTGTTTTAAAAATTAATTATACATCGAAAATATGAGGCGGTATCAAAAGCTCTTTTCCCCGCACCTAAATTCAAAATAGTGGTTTTACCTTAAAACTTCGCTCATCAGTAAATTATGATTTACATAAATATCGAAATGGTGTTACTCGTGATGTCTGCTGTAAAATATTAATCCATATAAATTGTTAAAATTATTCCATATATGCTTTAAACTCCCTTTGTTTGTTTGTTTTTGTTTATGATTTTCATTGTCCATGAGTTTAATTATCAGATAAAACAAATGAGTAGTACATTCAACAAAAAATTAAAATTAAATTAACTTTAAAAATACATTGCATTGTGGAGAATTTTTACAATGAAACATTTAACTGCATATATTTTTAATAGAAAGGGGAATGTAACAAATTTGTGCTATGGGTGCAACAAGGACTCACATGAAAGGAACATACTGGGCATGGAATATTAAGATAGTCTCAAGTCTTTTAAAGGACAAGTTAATTACTTTGTCGCTTATGTTAAAATTTTATAAGAAAATTGATCTTTATGCTTTCTAATTGTGTAATATTAATCATTGTGTTTTTCGTTCACATAATCAATATTGTATATATTTTTCTTCGGAAATTGGACAGTTTTTCAATAAAACCAATGGCTACATCAATGTCGTTTCAATTTTGTGACACGATCCTTTAAATCTTCTTTATTTATAAATTTCACAGTTAAAAAGCACGAATCCTTGCAAGAATTTAAATTTGTTTATCACTTTAATATTTCTATTAGGGTAAAACTGGGAGAGATGGCGCACCTTTTTTTCCTTCTTATTAAAACTTGAGAATGTCAAAAACCGTGTCTAATTTATTATATAACATACAATATGTAAGAAAATAGAAAAGTTTTTTCAAAGAGTACTGTTGTTTATCTCAACATCTTAACTAAAAAAAAACATTCTAAAAACTGTGAAGACCTTGCGTGATATCCCGCACAAATTGTAATGCAAAAATCTACAAATATCATGCATTCTCTCTTCTACTACATCGGAGACAATGATTTTCAAAACTCGTACAATGTTCATGCAACCTGAGGCAAGTAACACATTGTATTCAGTCCTCTCGACTTGAGGTTTGCTCATAGCATTCACCGACGCAGGCATTCTCATTATCAGTACCATCATCTCAATCATTCTCTAAAATAATATTATCTTCACTACTGGAAGTCGATTCCCTACATCTTCTGTCCTTTTGCCTTTTATTATTATTATTATTATTTTTTTTTTTTAATGAGGACATTTTGGCCTTTGTTTTCTCTCTTAACTACCAATTGGGCCTTTTCTCTTGCAAATATTTTCTGGGGATGTAAGAATTTCGGAAAGCTGTCTACTACGCTTTCGGATTGTCTCGACATTAGAGGTACTAGGAACTGGGCACAAGACATTTAACATTTTTCCAGGCGTTTCTTTTGTTATTTGATCAGTGCTGCCGTTCTCTAAGTTGTCTACTAGATTTATTTCATTTTCAGAGTTCACATTATTTCCGAAAATTTCATACAGGCGTTTCCAGGGTTGGGATGGGTTGGGAAGGTTCACATTCTTAACAGTGTCATCTTGACTAAGATAGGCGTATTCGAAGATTGCATCTGGATTAAATAGTACAATAACTGTAGCGCGAAATGCCGATGTTGCATTATGTACTGTAGCAGATTTAGACCACACTTCCGCCAATAATTTGCCAAACTGTAGCCTATTAATGGATCTTGTTGATTCACATTCTTAACACTGTCATCTTGACTAAGATAGGCGTACTCGTAGATTGCATCGGGATTAAATAGTGCAATACCTGTAGCGCGAAATGCCGATGCTGATTATGTACTATA
>JAFFZR010012095.1:0-18300 GCA_018397195.1 Lethrus apterus | reverse complement strand
CTGGGCACCTATTAACAAAATAAACCATTTAAAAAAATATACAAATTTTTTTTCATACCTAGTTCTAGAATTCTATTATTCTAGAATTTCTATTGTGATTTGGAACACGTTCGAAAATAACACGTAAACAAGATTTGAATTTGTGTTATAAATTTTGATTTACGTACAAAGTTACAATCAATTTAAATTTAATGCGTGGGAAAAGTGATTAAAAAAACAAAGTGCTGTGTGTTTAAATTATTGTGAAAGAAAGAGGTCAGGTAAATGCACTCACTAATAGGCTTACTGAAGTGCTGAAACCGTCTACGTTGCATTTTTATTAAGAAAACGTATGGGTATGTCAAGTCAGTGCAAAAATAAACCTAAATCCGCAAAAACGGGCTTATACCTTTATATTACGATTAAAACATTGAACAATTTATTTACTTTACAAGTAAATTATTCAACAAACAATAAAGTATAAAATTATAAAAATACTAAATATATTTTTTAAATAAATGTGTTTCATTCCGCTGTAAGAGATATTATCAAAAAATTGGCAATATCGGATGGACGAGGAAAAAAGGAATGTGGATTCTGCGGAAAAGGCGAAGACAGATAGGAATGCTAGTCAAGCGACTGGGTAGAAGAATGGAAGAACGAAGGAAAGAGCGCGAATATACATATGGATGAAGGTGATGCGTGAAGGAGATAATGATACTAACGAAAATGAAAAGTTAATAGAGGAAGGAGTGAAATGAAATGAAATGTAACTTGACAGGTGAAATGTAATACGGGAATTACGTGATAATGTTTTATTTTTTTATTTTTTAATTGTTAAGATTTCAAAACTTGGTGTATTACATGATGAAGCAATTAAACAAAAATGAAAATAATAACCTACAGTGAGATCGAAAAAAAAATTAGTCAAAGTAAGCCATGAACAAAAATCGGCATGTCTTTACTTAAACCACTATTTATTTCTTAATGTCAAATTGACGTTTGTCAAAAACGTTGCCCAAACAAATCAAAGCTTTCTTTTAGAATCCTATTTTAGAAATAGAAATGAAACAGGAAACGGTGAATGGCAACATTATTACGTTGCCTGTTATGAAGAATTCTACAAGAAAAGCTTTGTTTGGACAACATTTTTGACGAACGTCGAGTTAATATTAAGAAATAAATAGTGGTTTTAAGTAAAGACATGCCGATTTTTGTTCATGGATTACTAATTTTTTTCGATCACATTGTAGTTAAAATATATAGGAAATGCTTACCAACAAATGGAATTTTTTCCATTTTTAATTATAAAAACGAAAAAAAAAATAAAATTTAACTGAACTAATTTATTTTTATTACTTTGGCCGTAGTTAGAATTGATAAAACTGCAACAATCTAATGCTAAATTGATATTTATATATGCTCAGTTTTAATCTTGAATGATTATATATACAATATTGTCACCTATTTATTTTAGCTTATTTTTAAAAACAAACTGACCGATACGATCAAATCACACTTTCATCACATGATTTTAGATAATAATAATAAACAGTACACTTAAAGTAATTGGTCGCTTCACTTTGTAGATATAAACAGTAAACAGTAATTTTTGAAGACGGAAACAATACTTTTCTTTTGTATTATTGATTTCTTCAACAATGTTATTGTAATACATAATACATAATATCCTGTTATACGGAGTTTTTGGGTCTATCTTTTTGGATTTTTCTCTCCAACTTTAATGTCGATTGTCGACCAACCTGCTCTTTTATATAGTGTGCTCTCTCTCTCTTTTTTTAACACGTCAACCTCACTTAATCCTGTTCGGCTGTCTCACCCCTATTTCGTACTTCACCACCCACCACTCTGTTTCTACTTCTATCCTGTCCAGTCTCCTATAAACAATATACATATATTGGCGTCAACTTTGCCATAACTGATGTGTTTGATGTATCATTGTTGCCACAACTAAGAAAATTTTCACACTCATAAGCAGTACAAGGTAATTTATAAGGCAAAATGTATCTCTGATTCCTCCATTAAAGATCTTTAATTTCTCGTTATTTGAAGGCCCCAGTTCCGGCCCTGTTCGTATAAAAAACGGCAAAGTAACAAACAAAATCCTATATTTAACCACGGCCGATAACATTAAATATCACTGTAGATATTTACTTTAGAATATCGTTTAGTAACAAACATTTGAGATAAGTAGTTTTCGTGATTACACGTATGTTTATTTTTTAATTGAACAAAATTTGAACAATCTCAGTTGCTGTGGAGTATAAAGCGTAGGTCTTTGCTTATTTCAAAACTCTTAATTCAATAAACGTCAATTAAATTACAAATGTCATCACTGAAAAATTGTCAAAAGCTTACAAAACGTTGAATGTGTAAACTTACTATAAATGTTGTAAGCTTTTGACAATTAAAGTGCAATCTTTGAATCATGACATTTGTAACTATTGACGTTTGTTGAATTAGTGTCTTGAAAGAAGTAAGACCTACGCTTTATACTACACAGCAACTGAGATGTCGGAAGTTTGTAAACACCGTTAGAATCCGCTTCGTAAAATAAAATGCAAAACCCTCGAAGGGCGAGCTTTTTGTATAAATTTTGAATTGACCCAAGGGAACTAAATTTGCTCTCAAAAATTTAAGAAAAATATTTTATATAAATTGGAAAATTAATTACGTAAGATGTTAGACAACATTGTTTTATAAAGCAAAGGTCGTGTGTGATGTACTGATGTAAATAAAATTAAAATGTCTGGACGAAAATTCGTATTACGACGGATCGACCAAGAGTTCGAAGTCCATATGCAGCCATTTGCCAATTGGCGACTATTTTTATCAAAGGACAGATTTAGGGACACTGTGGATATATGTAGTTCAAAATATAAAGAAAAAATTTTATAAATGTTTATTTATTGTAATTTTTTATAATTTTTAATGTTTTTTATGTATCTAAACTGTTTTCATTTTTAAAAGCAAATCTGCGCAATTGAATGGACTATACATACACTTTATTCAAATTTCATGGACCTATCTCGGCTAGACATATCATACATTTCTATATACAGCTTTTTGTACTGCCAGACTCATTACTCAGTATGTAATGTTAATCTGAGTATAATGGACATACTCAGATTAACATTAACAACCATGTGAAGTAGATTATTAATAATAAGCAATGGGAGGAAGCGACTACTCAAAAGTTGTATACTTTTCAAGATGTTTAAAATTAGCAATTTGTGTGTTGAAATTAATAAGCAGAAACTGAAACACATTTATCATATAAAGATCAAAATAGATTTATTGCACGTTTATGTACGTTTTCTTTAAATATAATGTTTATTATCGTTTTATAAAATTACAAACGCTATTGCTATGAAGATATAAATAGTCTATTTTTTAATCATAAAAAACAATATGATTAAATTTTAATTTCAGTAATTTTACAAAATAAGAATTTCTTGCAAACACAGTGGCGTATGTCCTTTCAACCACGTGGTTGATCGAATAACTACTTGTCATACTTGACAGTTAAATACCACTTTGACACAAATATTAAAACCAAGCCTACGTAATAAATAATAATTAGTTCAAATCAGCTGATGCAATATTTTATTAAATTAAGAATATATCAACGTGTCGCAATAAGCTAAAGCAATTTTCTTATCTTACCTTTATTGTCCTCCTTTTCATTATTGAACATTATAGTGTTCATTTTCGACGATTGTTGCATAATTGTAAACTGGAACCGTGTTCCAAAAATCAAGAAAAAATCGAAGAAATAAAGATCGTCTGAAAAAAGTTGTGGAACATAAGGCGTTGGAAAGACAATGGTACAAACACGAAGGTTTGGCCGAATTTCTGGCTAAATGAAAACTTCTTCAGAAAAATGATCGGAAGACGTGTGAATTATGAATTTCTTCAAAATACGTCGCATGCCAAGTCTGTATCTTATTTCAGTCGCCAGTTTATTTTCTGTTCGATACGGTTCTGAAGAGAAACGACGGTATTCCACCAAAAAAATCGATTTGTGACACTTTTTCAAAGGTTTTATATGGTTTTAAGTACCCGGGCCTTTATGTTATTGTTTATTTACGAGTTGTAGACAAAGTAAAATCGAGCATGACACCACTAACGTTATCTGACAGACTGTCCGTTTCGAAGGCGAACCTCCAGTTTTGTACGAATCAATGCTGAGAAAGCCCAAGGACTTCGATATAAGGTAAATTCACTTAACCGCGCTTCACAATGTAATTTCAATAATTATTATATTCTTTTGTTTATATATGAATAGTTGTAATAACGCAGTTGTGACAAATATATAAAAATAAAATAAACACAAGAATCCTTATAATAGCAAAGGCAAAAAATATCATAACAAAGAAATAACATAGCAAACAATTTTATGTTTGTTTCTTGTTTAAAGTTTTAAAAATACGTTAATAACTGCAATATCAACTATAATTAGAATTGCATATATTTGAAAAAAATGTCTGTAACTTTATTATGATAATTTGAAGGTCTGCAGCATAATTTCTTAACAAATTTGCATTGAAGGCTTTACTTTTAATTTAATTATGAAATAATTTATTTACACGATTGAACGATATTATTTTTAATAATATTCTTTTGTATTCTTTATACAAATAATTCTTATCTAAAACAACAAATATAAACAAGAGTGACATTTCATTGAACTAGGAAATGATATTGCGATAAAAGCCTTGAACACATCTGGCAGAAAGTGAATGACTTATTAGTTCAGGATTTAATTTAAAGAACACGTTGGATAATGCCCATTGAAACAAATAAAATGCGATAACCATGTAAGTAAATGTAGATATACAATAAAAATTATACTTTATCTTATACGCAGTGGCGGAGCGGAAATGTTGCCACTCATAGAGGCATTTACATTTTTGCTGCCCCTTAGATACACTCGTATTTACAAAATAATAATTAAAGTCCACAAAAACTTATTATTATTTATTTATAAGAGCAAAACATGATTAATTTATATAAAAAATACATATAAAAACACAGTATTTTTAATTTTCATAGCACACAAAATAACCCAAGAAAATGGGATTCAGGTATAGGGCACGCTTCGGTACATCGAATATATAATTAAATTTAAAATTAAAAAATTTAATCAAAACCTTTAAAATAAGGAAGTGTAATTTCAGAAAATGGAAAATATATTAATTTAAAAGATCTTTAATATTTAAACGAGTAGTCTATAAACTTTTAATGAACGAATCACTCTGTATACTAAGAATATATTAAACGCGTATATATTTTTTATTTTTAAAAGAAAACTAAAATGAAAATAACATGATGCTTATTTTAGTTCTCAGGAATAGTTTCAAAGTAGAAACAATGCTATAAATTACAGATGGAAGTTGGCTCATCAGTCCCATGTCGTTGCCAGAAGGCGCAAAATTCACATGTAACCGGTTTTAACGGTGACACAATTCATGATATTAAAAGGTGTATACAATTTTAAATCTTTCATTCGTAGAATAAATAAGAATCATGACTTTTTTTTATTGTAAACAAATCATTTTGAAATACGTATCTTGTCCATATTTAGATGAATGATTTATTTATTAAGTTTCGATGTAGGTTACACTTAGGATTATTTATTACAAGACAATTATATGTACGAACCGTTAGTTCAAAAAATTTACGATAGATGGTAGCAAGATCAAATGTTTTTAAACATGACATTCCGTGTTAATTGATTTGTTATTGACAATGGTGGCAATTATAATTGATAATAACCATAACAAAGAATTTAAAACAAAGAAAATGTTATCTTTAAATTAAGTATAAAGTGACTTATACTTTCCTGTCTGAACAAACACACAATTGAATCAAAACGCCGTACACGTACAAGTAACCATGGAAAGTCCAACAAAACCGAAAGAAAGTGTCTTGTGCGAAAACACAGAATTTTGGATGACGAACTTGCCCCGAAAATTAAAGATCATACCGTTAATACATTTGGCAATACCAGGTACTTGTTAATTTCTTTTCGATTCATTTTGATCCTTTTTACCGTTGAAAATTGTATTTAAGGTTCTCATGATAGTTTTACTTCCTCTATAACTAGATCTTCGAAAATATCACCGGATGCAGACGCGATTGTACAAAAATTGAAGTTTTTTGGTCCGATAATAAATGTAATAACTTCACGTTGGGCAAAAACGCAAGAGTATGATGTTACTAAACAATTACATGCAGGTATTCGATACTTTGATTTGCGGATTGCAACTAAAAATGGGACAGAACAGATGTTTTTTGTACACAGTTTATATTCGAATGATGTGGTATCTGGTTTAAATGAAGTGGAGAATTTTTTAGATGCACATCCTAAAGAGGTTTGTTTTATTATTAAACTTGGATGTCGATTTAAAGTGTATTTCATTAGGTTGTGATATTAGATTGTCAGCATTTTTATGATTTTATCAAACGGGACCATGATCGATTAATGCAATTACTTGAAGCAACATTTGGGCGTAAAATGTTACCGTATACCAAAACTATGAATCATATAAGTTTAGATTTCATGACGGAGCAATTTCATTATCAGGTTTGCCGCCACATTAATTGTTGTTAATGTAACTTACATGAATTGTTGTAGGTAATTATAATTTATAGGAATGACGCGGCGAGATTTGGACATCCATATTTATGGCCATCGGTGAACTTTCCAACACCTTGGCCGGAAACTGATGATATTCCAAAATTAATTAATAAGTTGAATGATGGTTTGAGTACTCGACCACCACATGTTGGATATGTTTCACAATGTGTTTTGACACCAACTTGTGGATTTGTTTTTCGTCATTTATTTGGTAAAAGGACTTTAATCAGGATCACAGATGATATATTGTTTAGTTTATAGGTTCGTTGAGAAATAATTGCGTTCTGCCATTAAACAAGACAAAATATTCGTGGTTGGATCAGCAATCACCAGGACCAGGTGGTTTAAATATCGTCATATCAGATTTTATTGATGTTGATTCTGAAAAATTTGCTAAAGAAATAATAACTTTAAATGAAAAATTGATAATAGATTAAAACATAAGTGCATACATAGTGTAGTATGCCAGCAGATTTAGTTACTAGAAGTAATTTATAGATAAGTACACAATTTCTTTTTACTTTAAGTTTAAATTCTGTGATATATCAGCATATTTACTGTTTACAAATCTACAATCTTTTACAATTTGCAAACCTTAAAATTTATGAAATTCAAAACATAAAATTTTTAAAAAATCCTAAATTTGAATACATACAGACAGATCTTAAATATCTCTGAAGATGTTTATTCTCTAAACATAATTATTGATATTTTTACAAAATCAACTACATGCCATGATTTTATTTAAAAGCTCAGTTTATCTCTATTGTACAACTCTACTCTCTTTATTTAAGAACTGTTGTGATATTTTCCATTTGGGGCCCTTAGACGTGAGATTTTCAGTTTGCCGATAAGTTAATTGGATAATAGAACTACGTCATACATTAAATTCAGATATATCTACATTCCCATCAAACGAAACTCTTTGCCAACTGAAAATCCTTCCGTGTTCAGGGGTTTTTATTTGTAATGAAACGCGATATTTTTTTTTATAATGTAGACAAAACATTAAATATAAAACTTCTTTTATTCTAAGCTTTTTAAGTTTATAAAGTTAACAAAGACATTTAAATTATAAATTTAATTTATATTACATTTTGGTGGTTGTGTAAATAATTAACAAAAAATTTCACACTAAAATTTCACTTTCAATGTCAGAGTTAAATTTTATTTTTTCAAAGTATAATGGGTTCTAAAGTTCTCATATAATAAAACCTCATCACCAGTTTATACCACGCTTATGCTTAATTTAGAATTGGTCGCACAATAGAATTTGCAAGTGAGAAATTACAGATGTATTATCTTAATTTGGGTAGTTCAAATTTAGGCACAGAGTCAAAATATTAGTGTATTAAATTAATTTTCTATTTGTCTTTTAATGTGTTTTATGTAGTAAATTTCTTTTTAAATAAGTAAAAACTTGTGTATCTAAACCAAATTTTATACATCAAATTAAGTTTATTTTGGTAAATCATGTTATAAATCAAATTTTTAATTTCTACATTTAACAATATAAATAAAATAACAAATGTACCGTTACAAATTATTGGGAGACACTGATCACATTTAAATGATAAATTCAATAGATTGAAAAATCAAAATTAAACAAGATAAACTCAATGAATGCATTGCTATATATATTGACGTATGCACAAAGAAAATCTATCTATTTATGTCTGTATATGCCGTAATGAGCATTGCTAATGAATTTACTTTTGACTAAATTTCATTAACATGCATCATTTTATTAATTTACAAGTTTAAAGAGCTTTAACTTTAAGTTGTTTCATTTTTGGAGCCCTCTTTTTTGCTTGACGTTTTTGTTCTTTCTCTTCCCAACGTCTTTGTTTATCGGGATCATCTTCCGCCATTACTTTCTCCTTTTCTATTCTACGTTTCTCTTCTCTACGTGCAGCTGCAGCTTCAGCACGGGCAGCATGTGTAGACTTTAAAAATACTTCTTCTACACGTTGTCTATTTTTATCTGCCTTAATTTTACCTGCAAAAATATAAACATTAGGTATGTACAAATTTATGGGAAAGTATTACCTTCTTTTGATAATCGGTAACGCTTAACTTTTTCAATACAATAAAATACCATAATCATCAATGGTTTTAGTTGTTCCATAGCTTCATTTAATGGTAAGCTCTTAACAGGTACGTTAAAGCCAAACATGAGAACCTATAAATATTCATTAAAAAAAAAAAAATTAGAAATGAAATGTGTTATTAACCTTTTGTGTGTCAGGTAACTTAAGTGCACCACTATCTTCAGGTTGTTTTGCTCCTGAATATTGATCGGAAAAATGTATATAATCAACAAAATCGGTAAATTTGTTTAATACAGCTGTTACTTTAGAATCTAGCATTGCTGAAGTTGCTTCAGCAATTTCAGTCATTACATTAAAATTCGCCGGAATATTGAACTTATCCCCAGATTTACGTTCAGGGCAGTATACACTAATATCGGCCATTTCTTTAGATAAATGTAATGCAGTTTTCTTGCTTGCTACACAAAACACAAATGTGTCCATGTCTTCTTTATTCATAGTTACTTTAACGTGGATTTGATCGAGAGTAGGTCTCATCATTCCAGCAATAACAGCAACCAAATCTTGCCTCTAAAATATTTCACGTTTGAAAAATACCATTTAATATTAAATTGGAAATACCTTAATTAATTTGAGCTCAACTAACATTCCTTCACAGCAAGTTCTACCGCTACACCACAAAGTAAATATATTTTCACTTTCTTTAACTAAATTCACATTTTCATTATTTTCTGACAATCCGTCGTCGCCTAAAAATTTTCAAATTATTCAAAACATACAAGACAAAATATAAAATTACCAACTAACGAAAAGTTATCTTCTAATAGCGATTTGTGTGTGTGAAACCATGCGTTTGCCAATTTTGTATTTTTACTCTTTCCAGTAGCAAAATTAAGAAAATAAACAACTAAACCGGATATCATGAGAATTTCTAACCAATAACTGTCCCAATTTGCACGGAAATGTATTGGCACCGTAGTAATGGTAATTTTCGGCTCGCTATCCAATTTCTCATCTTTGTTTTCTGCATATCCTTCAAATTCTTCGGCATCTTGGAAATGTTCAAATTCTGAATCGTCCTCGATTAATATGTCTACTTCGTCATCGTCCGAAACAAAAACGTCTTCGACATCTTGAACCGTTTCTTTATTCGGTTCTTTGGATGTATTATCGTCCACGATTAATTCTTCTTCTGATTCGAACTCCTCAAATTCTGCAAACTCATTATCGGCGAAATCTTGATAATTATTAGCAAAAACTGAATATCCGACTAAAAACAGGTGTATTAATACGGCCCAAAATTTCATTTTAAACCTAAAACAAAAATGTTTAAATGATTTTATTTTAAAAACAAGATTATGTAAATGTACCAATTTCGACGTGTTCTAAAATTGTTATCTATAGAAGGTTGGCAACATGATGCGTCAAGCATTACGGTTTTTTTTATAATGATAAATTCCCTAGATTTGAAAAAAATATGTATAAAAAAATTGTTTATTATATTTGTAAATAATTTATCTTTTTGTAATAAGGATAGGATATTTATTTTGAGAGAAAATTTTACGTTTTAGAAACCTCGTTAGATATTGAATTTGTCTTATCATATTGCCAACATCGAAAAAAGTTTTTTAAATTGAATGATTGCAAAATGTCATGTAACAAAAAGTATTTCATTTATAGATTTCTCAATGAAATTATTAATGTTGTGTGTTAAGAACAATGCTAATCCACCAGAAGTAACATCGAGTATAAGGGGTTTGAATTTTGAATATGAACATTTTTGGAGAAAACAGAGGCCCAGGATATCGCTGAGTGAAATATCTAAAGTTAAGGTAATTTTTCTAACTAGTATTTGATCTTGTTTACTTGTTTTAAATTAAATTATAGCTTAGAGACACAAAGATTGGTTTCAAATTAATTTTTACTTCACATTGCATTATTAATTTAAAATCGAAGAATTTCACGTTGACAAATTTGAGGCTTTTATGTGTATCAAATACTTGAACTTTTGTTGACTTAGGCTTTTCCCACATTAACGGTTGTTTCACCGATAATACGAAGATTCCAAACTGGTTTGCGAATAATAATTTTTAAACCGTTTTGTCTCGGCGGCATTCTCAATCGCGACTTGGTTTGAAATCAACATACATGTTTGTGTCTTCTTTGATTTTTTGAATATAAGGTATGTATGTTTCACAAACGTTTTTAAATATAAAATTATTATAATCCATAAATTTTACAATATTATAATGTTTGAAATCATTTTTTTTTTATTTTTTATTAATAATGTAATAAGTTATTATGTCGTCCTTCTCGAACTACAAGACCTCAGCTATACGTAGTGTATCGCGTAATTAATACACTAACATTTTTCATATGTCATTTTTTATCAACAAGCTTATAATTTTTAAGAAAAGGAATTATGTTTCTTAATTAAAATACAAAACTGGTTATGACAACTGTTAAGTTATAATAACACAAATAATTTGTTCTAGATCTTCCTTTATTCCTCTTCAGTTCTCGCTCATTAAATGCACGAACCATTTTAACATTCTTTCTTCTATTCTTTTGCTTATTGATTTTCAGGTTTCCTATGTACGCCATGTTTTTAATTTTGTCAGTTTTTGTTTTGCCCTTTATTTGAGTACTTTTTTAATTTTCTGTTTTTGTTTTTGATCTAGTATCTGGCGATCTTGTCCTTTTCTTAGTTTCTTTATTTACTATTCGGTCTTGTGTTATCAGTTATCACTTTACCTAAATATTTAAACCTATTAACTTGTTCCTTCTAGTTTAACGATATGTTTTATTTCATTATTACTTATGATTATACATTTTAATGTCATCAAAAAAATCCATTAATTTTGTCTATATTTTTTCTTTCCAGCAAAATGAAGATAGGTTGTCAATTGTTTTTACAATTCATTCTTATAGTTGCCATAAAGCAAATAAATGTGTTCGCTCTACCACAAGTATTGTTTGAAAGTAAATACAATGAGAAAGCTGGAGATTTGAGTGAAAATCATAAAGATCATAATAATTTTACGCAAATTAAGAATGGTTCCAAATCACCAGATGAAATTTCCGATTTTGGACAAAATACAACTCAAGATGTTTTTTCAGGGAAGATATTTTCTACAAACTTTACAGAATATAATTCGACTCAGTCAACAAGTTTAAAACAATTTTTATGGCCACCGGAACTTCCAAATCGAATCCAAGATAACAATGCATCACCAAACGTGAAACCAACTAAACAACCTGTAAATACAAATCCATCAATTAGTTTGGAATATGAACCGATTCTTCCATCATTTCATCCAAATCCTGGAAATAATGTGGGACAAATAGTCCCACCCGGAAAACCATGGCCGGCAAATGTAGAAGATTATGTAGGTTTTAGTCAAACAAGTTCGAGACCGTCGGTATCGAACCAAAATAAAGAAACTCCGGAATTACCAAATCGAATTCAAGACATTGAACCATCGAAAAAGCCTACAGAACAAACAGTCAATTCACCAATTAGTTTGGAATATAAACCGATTCTTCCATCATTTCATCCAAATCCTGGAAATAATGTGGGACAAATAGTCCCACCTGGAAAACCATGGCCGGCAAATGTAGAAGATTATGTAGGTTTTAGTCAAACAATTTCGAGACCGTCGGTATCGAACCAAAATAAAGAAACTCCGGAATTACCAAATCGAATTCAAGACATTGAACCATCGAAAAAGCCTACAGAACAAACAGTCAATTCACCAATTAGTTTGGAATATAAACCGATCCTTCCATCATTTCATCCAAATCCTGGAAATAATGTGGGACAAATAGTCCCACCCGGAAAACCATGGCCGGCAAATGTAGAAGATTATGTAGGTTTTAGTCCAACTACTACAAAGCCTATACAGACAATAAATCAAAAGTCTCCAGAATTGACAAACAGATTTCAAGACGTCATTATATCACAAAAGGTAGTTAATCCTTCAATAGTATTGGGATATAAACCAATTCGTCCTTCGTATAAGCCAAATCCTGGAAACAATATTGCCCAAATTGTTCCTCCTGGTAAACCATGGCCAGCAAGTTTAGAAGAATACGATGACTTCGTCAGTCAAATTAATTTATCAAATCGATATTATGGAATTATGTCACAGAGTATCCCAACTGTTTTGGGATATAATCCAACTTTTCCGTTTTATCATTTGGGAAATGAAGACGAAATTATTCAGCCTGAAAAAATGTGGTCTGTAAATAATGATTTTGCTCAAATAGCTGTAAAGTCACCAAACAGGTTTGAAGAAATCGTTATTGTGTACCCAACAAAGCTTGTATTGGTTCATTTTCCAGAAACGTTTCAAAGCGAAATTGATAATTAAGATTTAAGATCGTAAAATCCAACAAGTAATTAATTTAAATGTTTGAAATGAATTTTGTATATTTTAAAGATAATGTACTATAGTTGTATGCAGGTTAGAAAATAAATAAATAAATGAATATGTGTGCTTATTCGCGCAAACTTACAAGATGCGATGACAAAAATGTTTGAAACGGAAATGGTTTATTTATGCAAGCAATTTTCCTGTTTCAATATCCCGCTTCGCCTTGTTTGTGCTATCGATAAGTGGACGTCAAAATAGCGTATCTGTTTTACCGGCAAAGATAAAATGAACACCTCCCATGAGTAGTGAGCCGTCAACGTTCGCTTAATGTCAAAATTGTTTAAAAAATTAAGTGTTGAACCAAGTTAAAATGATTTTATTAGAAACAAACAATAGGGTAGTGGAAGAAACGTTAACATTAAAGATTAAAAACGCACAAGCAAGGTAAATCTTCGATTCGAATTGAAACTTTCGTGTTTAGTACCGGGTTTTTGAGGATGGGCATGTTATCTGAAGATATGCTGATTTCTTTCAGTTGCTTTTAGATTTGATTAGTATGTTGTCACGAGTTGCACCTATTTACGTTAAATCTTATACAAACACAAAGTTTTAATGAGTCAGTTTACTATGTATGTCACATTGTGTTTATGTGTCATCTTGACAAATGTTGATGATGTTATCTCCTTTTGTCAATTTCAGTGTTAAAAACGAGTCAATAGATATAACAGTCGCTGATTTCGACGGTGTTTTGTTCCATATATCAAATTTAAATGGTGATAAAACGAAAATTAGAGTAAGTAAAAACTTAAAAATGAATATTTTTATGGCATGGTTTTTTTTTAGATAAGTATATCACTTAAGTTTTATAAAGAGCTGCAGGAACACGGTGCAGATGAATTATTAATACGTGAATACGGATCATTGTTGATTGCACCAGAGGATGGTTATAATGTTTCCGTCTTGATGGATTTGGAAAATATACCAGATAATTGGCCTGAGATTGTTAAAAAAGTCGGACTTCTTAAACGAAATTGTTTTGCTTCGGTTTTTGAGAAGTACTTTGATTTCCAAGAAAAAGGTGTCGAAGGACAAAAAAGGGCTGTCATTCATTATAGAAATGACGAAACTATGTAGGTGATAAATTAAAAAGTCAATAATTGTAATAAATTATTTGAATTTAGGTACGTAGAAGCAAAGGCAGATAGAGTTACTGTTGTGTTTTCGACCAGATTTCGTGATGAAGATGATGTGATTATCGGTAAAGTATTCATGCAAGAATTGAAGGAAGGACTTCGAGCGTCACATACGGCACCACCAGTGCTATTCAGTCACAGGGAGCCACCGAGAGAACTTCAGAATACAGACGCTAAAGTTGATAATAATGTAGGTTATGTGACTTTTGTGCTATTTCCGAGACATACTGCGCCAAACACAAGGGACAACACAATTAACTTGATACACATGTTTAGACACTATCTTCATTACCATATTAAGTGTTCCAAGGCTTATATTCACAGCAGAATGAGGGCTAAGACGTCCGAATTCCTGAAAGTGTTAAACAGAGCTAGACCAGAAAATAAAACGATGGATAAAAAAACTATTACGTAAGTATTTAAAGTTTAAATAAAATTATTTATTTCATATTGTAAACAAAAAAGCCTGTTGCCAGATGTATCTTTTTTTTTTCTAGGGGTAGAACATTTATCCGAAGAGATTGATGAGTAAAAAATTTAGTTTACGCCAAGTTGTAAGATCGAGCTCAAAACTAAATTACTAAAGAATACAAACTGCCTTGGTTTTCTGAAAACCATAGCACACACTTCATTCGTTTCACCCAATTTTAACATTTTAAGCTTTTAATCTAGATTTTTTTGTATGTATAAAAATAATTTAAATATATGTGTTTATTTACCTCAATTTTATTTTCATTGCTTTTAACGTTTTCCTGATAATTTTGTTACAATTTTTTTTCAGTGTATGTATTGGATTACATTAGTTGTGGATGTCGAGTCTATTTTATTGTTGCCATTTCTTAATTACTTTTCTCGTCTATGTTGATTTTTTTCTCTGATTATTTTTCCAAATTTGTTATTCTAATAATTTCTAGGCAAAATTCTGATCATTTTTCAATGACGTCTCAAATATTAAAATTAAGGTATATCCACAACTGTTTAATCCTTAAAGCATTCTTTGAATTGATTTTAAATGGTGTAAACTTCAATGTACTGGTATAACCCAGATGTGTAAATATTGATCAAGTTTTAAAATGTGCTTCCTTTATGAAGATTGTGAGCACGGACATATTTTTATTTTAGTATTGTGGTGCTTGTAGATTTGAAACGACATAATTTATTCCCAATTTAAAAAATTTTTAACATTTTTCTGTAACTTATTGAAGTCATAAAATATACTTTTCCCTCGATATTTGTCTGAATTATTTACAAATTTTCTTATCCTCAAGCGTTACAATACCAATTTTTATTTATCTTTATGGACTTGCTTTTTTATATTTGATAAATTTCATGTAGTCTTTGTAAAAACGTTATGCGCAAACTGCAGTTTGATTCAAAAATTCCTATAAAATAGTTTAGAAAATTAAAATACGTCGGTTGGTAGTGAAATTGTACAAAACTTAGTCGAAACAGTTAGACTTGTAAAAAATCAGTTCTGCAAAAACGTTATTTGATGTACAGAGATTGTCTTGATGAATTTTTGAACAAATCGTTTTATTGACTAATTGCTTTAATTTACTTCCAAAGTATTGTTTTGTGCTGTGTTTTGTTTGACGATTTAAAATTACACTTAACATTGTAAAATACAGTTACAATTTTGAAAAAAAATAATAAAAGGACACTAATGCTGTCCATGAAACTTTCAAAATAAAATGTTATTTTAAAAATACTTTTGTTTTATTTTTTATTTATGATAAATTATAATTGTGTTGGTTTTTAATTATTAGATGTGTTATATTAACATCATTAGCGGCGGGAAAAATGTGGTTGTGCTTTTAATCAAATCAAGATTATGATTACATGGTGGTTAAATGTGAAAACTATTGCAAATTATCATTTATGACTCTAGGTTTTATAATACATAATTGTTTTATTGTGACTTAATATTGTCGAATGTTATAGGCATAATAAATAAAACAATAATATTCCTACAATTTTAGGAAGTTTGTAAAAATATCCGTTTATTTCTATTCTGTATCTATGACTGTTTGATGTAAATATTTTTTTGATTCTTCAACATCAGTCAGAATTTCTTTATTTGGTTGTTGTGGATCTGGTTTGAGATTTCTCGTAAAATTGTCCATATCAATGTTGTAATCTGGATATTCGTTTAATGAAACATTTTCTTTCATGTTCTGTTCTGTTCGAAAATCTTCTTGTATAATTTCCAAAGCTGAAGAATTGCAACAAAATTAATGAGCAAGCCCGCAAGAGAAAAGTCACTGATATATATATATATCATTATTACTATTAATTTCCGACGGCAGGATACGCCGATGATCGCAAATGTTACTTCTGCAAACGACGGAGCACTGTGATGTGTTCGCGTTTGTAGTAAAAAGTAACGCATTAGCGATCAAGTGGTGTAAATGCAGAGGATTGTTTCAATACAATCTCTCATTTACACATGATGTCATATATATATATATACAGGGTGGTCCGATTCAGAAAAACAAAAAACTATGAAAAATAGCTCTAAAAGTACTACGCGACAGTAATATTTTTTGCTTGCCTTTGGACCACGGGTATTAACGGGCGATAGTCAATTTTTTTTTAAATGGCTAGATATGATTTTAAGTACCCAGTTTGATAGAGTATTATTTTCTTAATTCAGTCATGTAATCAAAAATCAATATGCATTTGCACAAAAAATTCGTTTGACTTACATTTTTAGTTAAAAATTAATTCATTTATAACCTTTGTTTAATTTTCACTCTTAAATAAATTTTTTTAATCTATAATTTAATTTTCTACTCAGTGTTACGCCAGATGTATTAAAAAACGTGTCACAATGCAGTCTGTAATTGGGTTGTGACATGCATAGCTCATGTTGTCGGAAAGAAAGAATATTTAAAAAAAAAAAAATTGTGCAAATGCATATTTGATTTTTGATTACATGACTGAATTAAGAAAATAATACTCTATCAAACTGGGTACTTAAAATCATATGTT
This sequence comes from Lethrus apterus, assembly GCA_018397195.1. Lineage (NCBI taxonomy): Eukaryota > Metazoa > Arthropoda > Insecta > Coleoptera > Geotrupidae > Lethrus > Lethrus apterus. The sequence goes on along the minus strand of JAFFZR010012095.1, from coordinate 1,046 downwards.
GCCATTTAAAAAAAAAAATGACTATCGCCCGTTAATACCCGTGGTCCAAAGGAAAGCAAAAATATTACTGCCGCGTAGTACTTTTAGAGCTATTTTTCATAGTATTTTGTTTTTCTGAATCGGACCACAAATAACGAAGTTATAGCCTGGTTCTTTTTTTAGGATCCAACCTGTATATTTAATTCAAACTCAAACCTTGACGCTATTTTACGGAAAAGTTTTCTTCATCCACGCCATGAAAATAACATAACGAACTCAACCAGTTTTTTAAAAACGCTGAAACAGGTCGATTTTTGATTTCAAAAATACACATTAATACGTGCAATTCACCTTCCGATTTTCATTTGATTTGTAGTTATGACGTCATCACAAAAAATGTAAATGACAACATACATTTTTTTTAGTGGAATCCGATAGTGCTTTGTCTACCCTTTATGACCGTACAAAAAAAATCATAAGGTTGTACTAAAAAAATTCTGAGAAAAATCGATCTGAAAATTTAATGTTGATATTATCCTAAATAACAAATAATTCAGACCATTAACGTTACGTAACTTTCTTGTTGAAGCACCTTTCGTTTTTATCTTAAGACCATTGAATAATCAAGATACCATGATAATAATGGTAATAATAATGTTCAGATCGATTTTTCTCAGAATATTTTTTATGCAACCTTATGATTTTTGTACACGGTCGTAAAGGGTAGAAAAATCACTATCGAATTCTACTAAAAAAATGTATGTCGTCATTTAAATTTTTTTGTGATGACGTCATAATTACAAAACAAATGAAAGTTGGAATGTGAATCGCACATATTAATGTGTATTTTTAAAAAATAAAATCGACCTGTTTCAGCGTTTTTTTAAAAAAACCGGTTGAGTTCGCTTTTTTTAAAAATATTCCATACTTTAATCTCACCCAACATTAAATTTTGAGATCGATTTTTCTCAGAATTTTTTTAGTGCAACCTTATGATTTTTTGTACTGTCATAAAGGGTAGACAAATCACTATCGGATTCCACAAAAAAAAATCTATGTTGTCATTT
>JAFFZR010012093.1:0-18982 GCA_018397195.1 Lethrus apterus | reverse complement strand
CGAGCCCTTTCTACAGCATTTTCCATGACTCTCGCCAAGGTTTCTTGTGATATTGCTGCTATTTCAGCTCGAATGTTATCCTTGAAGTGTTGCAGAGTAGCTTGTTTATTAATGTAAACTTTAGATTTCAAATAGCCCCACAGGTAAAAGTCAGGTGCAGTTAAATCCGGTGAACGAGCCGGCCGATTAAAATCATCATATTTGGATATTAAGCGGTTTGGAAAAATTTCCAAGCTATTGCGCTATTGCTGAGGTGTGTATCAACTCACTTTAAAACTTTTTGAGGTAATTAACAATAATTTGAAACAAATTTAAAAATAAAATTAAAGAAAATCAAAATATATCAAAAGCAAATGGAGTGATTAATTTTAGAACACCCGGTCCTATCTATATAAATAAAAATAACATACATGGAAGGCTATTATGATTATCGTCAGACAAAATAGTGTGTCGTAAGGAATTTACTGTTTAACGCAATGAACGTCTATGACATCAAATTTATCTCAAGAAGTGCATGAAGATCTTCATTTTCTTGTAGATGTGAAATACAAGAGAACAAATGTCAGCAGAACTACGAGCATTTTAAGATATGTATGATACCCTGCGCAACGCCACCAGTGAATGTCATAACGATGCCAGATAAAGTAGGCAAAGAATTTCTTTTCACCGATCGAGATTACAGATTGTATTCTCAATTTCTCATAGGATACCCGACTAGATGACGCAAATGGCGATGCAGCAGGTTGGAGTTACGCCGGGGCACGTCGTTCCATTGTTCTCGCTCCAAATGTAAATCGGGACACATCAAAAGTCAATTTGGAAATGTCAAATCAGTGGAGGCCCGAACAATAAATGATGTAATAAACAACACTCCCAAACTTTATTGACGATTTTTAAATTTTGTGTATATTCTTATACAGGTTTACAAGAATTATTGCCGAATAAATGAACATATTAAATAAAAACCAGTAAATATAATTAAATATAAATCACGAAACGTGTATTAAATAAATAGTAAATTACAGTCCCGTCGTATTATTTTCATATTTTTTAGGAAAATACTACAGTTTTTAACAAAAAAAAAATAAATAAATAAATCTAGCTAGCACATATTTACTGTACATATTCTTATTGTGTTATTCATATTGACTTATTTAATAAGTTCATTAATATATTTTGAATATATGTAGATTCAGTAATTTTTGAAATGAGTTTTAGAAAATTCACACATTCGAATTTCTCATTCACATAAATCAAACGAGAGATTATTATAATGTTGCATTCGGCTTCCATACTCTTTTAATAAATAAAACAGATTTTTCCACATAGCTTGCGAGCACAGTTTCGAATCGGCGCAGCCTGTTAAAATAAATTGCTATGTAATTGATATTTCTTACATAAAATAATTGCTGTTATTATTTATCGTTCGCATTCGATTGCAAACTATACGTTTAATTAACTTTAATTGGAGTGAAACGTCACGTTACAACTTTGACCTTGATATTAGCGAGGATTCTTCGTCATGTACTTAAAGCTTCGCAAAAGGCCGATCTCGTTACATACTTCGTCGTTTATAAATCAAACATTTTTAAATTAATCATTTCCGAGACGCTTTAATTCAGGAAAATGGCATTTCGATTTATGTATAATTCATGGTATAGTTAATTTAACAAAATAAAACAAAAACAACGTTTAACAATTTTGTCGAGAGCCCAGTGAAATTTTAATTAAAAAAAAAATGGGTCATAAACAAGGTTTTCTTTTGTCGTCAAGAATGAGCTATTATGTAGAAGTATTTCGGTATAATGTGACTTTATAAATGGTTCTTACCGGATTTAAAATTAAATAATTTTTTTACGTATTGAAGGGCTATTAAAAGAAATTGCCTCGCTGTCAATCTTTAATTGAAACAAATTCTCGTTGTAAAATACGAAACAGAAGCCGATTTCGGGCAAATATTCAATATTATATTAAAATCCATTATGCATTGTCAAGTCCGGAACTACTCAGGGAAATCCGAAATATGAAATTCTACACAAATTCCTCTTAAAATATAAGATAAATATAAATGATGAAATACAACACACATTAGTTTTGCATTTACATATATTAAAACCGGTACACATAGGTGTAAACAATATGTCGAACGAAAATATAAATCATAGTTTAAATATTTGCTGTGGGCGTTACGGTTAAATTTACAATGTTAATGTTTACGAAATATGTATGTGACTGAATATAAAATGATTATAATTAAAAGGTACAATATATTTTGCATTAATTATTATTCAATATGTTATTAATAACATTAAACATTAATATATGAGTAATATTAATTAATTAAAAAAATAAAAAATTATATATTTATTTAACAGCAATTCAAAATTCGTTAACACAAGAGTTTGATAAAATTTTAATGACCGACAATATAAAGAGAGATATATGATATTTGATTACCGTCCGGGACAATTTATTTTTACGTGATCTGGTGTGATTGGTTCACATTTCAAACGCTATAATTATTGCAGTTCATTTGTCCTTCCAACATCAAACGATCCGTTAATTGGGAAATGTGCACTGATTAAAATTGTATACTTTCATAATTTCGGCTTGCACACATTTAATGTACATTCAGTACTTATTGACCGAATCAAGGTTTTAAATTCGTTTTTAAAATTGTGGCAATCCATTGGGAGATTTCCATGAAAATGCAAATTTACTTTTTGAATCAAACGGTCTAATAACTTTTATTTATTTTTAAAGTAACATATTCTAGGAAATTCTGTCTTAAATAATGACTTTATGGTAACATTTATTCTGTACATACATTACACTTATATCGATGTTTTGTTCACCGTATTCCGTATAATACCATGTTGCCTTTTATTCCATGATTAGAAACTAATGAAACAATTACTATAATATTGTACATGTTATCGTTCTCTTTCAACTGATTGTTACCAATCAACAAACATAATTCTAATCATATTGTTAACAACGTTGTTTAATGTTAGCTAACGGTTTTAGTTGTATAAATTTGATCAGATTTCAATGCCTGTTTAATGTTACTTTAATCAATTATAATCAATTCTGTAAACGATTCAAATCACAGGAATAATACATGTTTTATATTTCTTTTCGATTTATATTCAATTTTACTACGGTTCTTGAATAAAAAATATTTCATATAAATTTCAATCAACTTTTACATTAGCTACAGTTTCGCAACATTCACATTATTTTAACACAATAGATGTGCTGCGAGGAAAAGAATGACGAGCCATTTACGTCTTATTTTCCAATAATCGGCCGTAAAATGTATACCTCGTTACAGTTACTATATATAAAGCAAGACATTTTAATGTACAGTTACATATTGTACAATAAACCAACTCATATGTTTTTTGTACATTTCGAAAAATAATTTGTCGGTACATTTTCTCTGTTGGGAATCGAATTAATTTTTCAATTTTTTCCCTTAACTCACACCCAGACGCACGCTTAAAATAACACCTATAAGAATAAATCAATTAAAAAAAAAAAAAAAAACGAAACGATCACTGAAATGATTTAGTGGCTATTGGCTTTTATAATTAACAATTAAATAATAATTCGTGGTTATTAAATGCGTTAAACAAAGGCAGCGAAATAAATTAGATTGAGCTTTTATTTCGTTTTGACATTTTCACGTGTGCTGTCGCGAATTTTATCTGCACGTCACGCGTATTTCCACAAGAAAACAATGGAACAAGCATTTATGAAATTTTTACGGCGTGCGGTCTGTTTTCTACGGAACGCAGTCGATTGTTACAGTTGAAGACTTGATATCTCCGGTCTAACCGGTTGAGTCTGTGTTATGTGCTCGACTTTCACTATAGTAAGGTCGAATGGGTAACGAATTTGCTTGTACGTTGGCTAAATGGTGAATGCATTGAAAAGATTTGCATTTGTCAGATTTATTAATATGCATGTCATATTGCTTTGAAATCTTTTGTTGGTAAAAATTGAATGGCGGATTTTCAATATCAGAACAATTTTCCGAATATAATATATTCATACGCACATATTTATCACGTAACGTTGAACAATTCATTATTTGAACAAGAAAAAGTCAAATTTTAGAAATTTTTTGTAAAAAAGTGTGAATTAATTTTATTTCTTTCTTACCAACTCTCATTCATTTCTATATTCCATATTCAATCTAAATTGTGACATATAACAATCGTCGATCCTTTTTCTAATGAATCCCATCAAAGCTGTTTACTTTGAAAAAAGGCTCCCCTCCCCGCGCCTATAATATAAAAAGAAAATTTAAATATAAATGCGATTTTGTTTCTAAAAATATTCACAAAAAATGACTAAGAAGTTCTGACCGCTTACTAACTTAAATTTTAAGTCTCATATCCAAACAACAATATCTTGCTTCCTAAAAGCCCTTTCATTGAATTGTACAGAAAATGAGGTACTTAATACATCTCACATCAATTGTCTTTAAAAATCAGAAGAAACAATGCTCCTTGGGAAATAACATTTGGAAGAGTCTATAATTTCTTTGCAATAGAAGTATGAAGTAAGAAGATGAATTAAGAGTCTATAATTTCTGTGCAATAGAAGCATGGCGTTCGAGCAAGGATTTTCTTTTCAGAAAATTGAAAATGTGAAAGCGCATCAGTATGTTTCAATGTCCGAAAAATTTCATCGGGATCGGATATATTAGACGGAATAAAATAAAACTTCTTCATTAGCTGAAGTTTCATTTCTCTGTACGAGCTCTCAAAGCTCTGGAGTCAAATATTAAAATATAAATATAAATATTAAAATTAAAACCGTGAACAATTAATCAAATTAGTTGTTGTAATTTTTTTAAACTTGTGTACTTCAAAGCTCTAAAAATACGACAATTAATGAAGTAGTTTTCTTTTTGTCCACACAATGCATCCCTTTCGACCCTAGTGTTACATCACGAAATCACATATATATTATATAATTTTTCCTGTGAGGCTTCGTGGTTTTACACTGAAACCACGTTGTAAATAAATGAACACTAGTGTCATCTATCGGACAAAATTTGTTTCAAAAGCTTTCTGTCGTTATTGGCGTAAACTGTTAGTTGAATATGTAATAGTATGTATAGTATATTACTTGTTACTAGTAACTTTCACTTATACATATTTATTTTTTGTTATTTCTTTATAAGCGCGTTACACATGAAAATTATTGTGGGTAGCAACCACAAGGCCTTTATGAAATACAATTATTGTTTTAGGAAAGACTGTATGGTCTTTTAGTGACCTAGAAAATTTGGAGACCGACGAATTCAATATTTTATTGACAGAAATTCCTTCGGATAAAGAATCAACTATTTAAAGTTCCTCTAAATGTGATGAAGATATTCAAACGAAGACGTCATTTGTTACACCGAAAGTTCGTGAAGACAGTTTTGAAAACGATGACAGCGATTATGATGTACTTCTGTCTATATTACAAAAAAATATATCAAAAAAAAAACAAGAATGTTTTGTGGTAAAAAAACATTGCTTCCTATATTCCACCTGATATATTTTGCGAGGCTTCAACCGAATGTGAAATGCCAATAGATATTTTTTACTGCTTGTTTCCGCCAGAATACAAATCTCTTCGCAATTCAGAAAAATGTCGGAGACTGCTGAATAGTAAGAACTGATGTCTCTGAAGTAAAAATATTTGCTATTAACATATTGATGGGCGTCAAAAAAAGATTACTGAAACTCTAATCTGATGTCTAAGGATAGATTTAGTTGGTTGTTGAATCATATTCATTTGAACAACAATTATCTTCAACCAAAATAGGCGACGCTATCGATAAATTATACAAAGTAATTTATTACCTGAAACGTTCAAAAAATATTATAGTCCTGATGAGTGCCAATCAGTTGACGAATCTATAGGTAACTAGATTCAAATGACGTTCCAGTATTAAGCAATATTAGCCCAACAAATCAATAAAACGTGGTTATAAGGTTTGGGTACGAGCAAATCAGTCTGGCTTTATATCAGAATTCCAAATTTATACTGGAAAAATTGCCGACGCGGTTGAAAAAGGGTGAAAAAGTCGAGTAATAAAAGATCTAACTCGTAACCTATTAGGCAAACATCATAAGGTATTTTTTGATATATTTTTTACTTCATATCAACATATCGAAGATTTATTGCACAACCAAATTTTTGCTTGTGAAATAGCGCGTAAAGTTCGAAAATGTATTCCTAACGATTTTATAGACGACAAAGTACCTAATGAAAAGGGAAGATTTTGATTGGAAGATACCAGATAATAATGTTGTAGCATTGAAATGGATGGATAAAAAGTGAATATTATTTCTAAGTAATTCCCATAATCTGTTAGAACGTATCAAAATAAACATAAGGCAGAAATATGGAACATTTGCTGAAATAAATTGTCCATTTCTTATCAAAGATTACAGCGTGAATATGGACCATGTTAATAAGGCTGATATGTTGAAATCGGTGTATGAAATAGACAGAAAGAGCCGGAAATGGTGGCACAGAATAAGGTGGCATTTTATTGACGTGATAATTGTGAATTCACAAATAATAATTAAAAAAAAAAGAACATAAGGTCGTTGTATAAATTTAAAAACTTTTAGGTTATCCATTTGTAGTAGATTCATAGGAGCAGATACGAATAATATTCGAAGAGGTCGAAAAAGACTAAATAAAGAAATAAACCATTTCAAAATAGTCACCTGAAAAACGTCATGACAAAACTGCATATTTACCAGTCCATGGGAATTCTGTACGTTGTGCTAAATGCACTACGCGTGCTGAACCACATCGGACAAGATGGCACTGCATTATATGTAATGTTGGCCTTTGTTTAAATGACAAAAAGAATTGTTTTCTATTCTATCACAAAAATTGAAGACATCTTAAATGTAACATGCAGACCTAGTGGTGTCGCAATGTAACCACAAAAAATTTTTTAGTAACAAATACAATTTTATTTTATTTGTATTTTGTGCATTAATGGAATGAACATAAATGACTAATAAATAAATAACTATGAAAAAGTCATTTCAAACATACTCTGCTTTCTACACGTTCTGCAAGTTATTATCATTATTTTCTTTATTTTTTCAACATTTCCATCTCCTTCTCTCCCATATCATTCATATGTTTCCTCCGTTCAACATTCTTTCATAATTATTATCCTTTTTTCAATACGCGATACATATTGTACTTTCAGTCAATTATTTGGATGTACAAATAAGGAGAATATAAAAAGTCCTATTTGTGCATCTAAACCATCCGTTCCTTTTTTGTCAAAATCATCGCTCTTCTACACCTCGTGTATCCTATTTTATGTATCTGAGATTTTCCTTTCTTTTTGATAATCACTTGTTAAGAATTCCATGTATGTATTTTGGATCTGATCAAATTTGTATAAACTGAAAACCTGAAAACCAAACAAACTCAACATTTTTAACTGAACTTGTGAAATTCACACTTAAATAATTGATAAAAAACAATATAAAATATAATTTTAGATTTCTTTTAATCGATTGCTGATAGCAGTTTGTTCTTATAATCCTACAAGTCATGGATATCGAAAAGTACTGATTTCTAAATTATAAACTAATACTTCGATTTATCTCTGAAACACTCTAAATTAGAAATTCGAACTTTATCATGTTTATATATAGACGTTAAATGTGTCTGCTTCTAATTACACATAGAAAGGTTTTCGACATAAACTTTATGTCTTACTTAGGAACAAATTGGTTTTATCTGTACGTGTGACACGTTCGTTAATGAAGCAGGAATATTTTAAATTCTTGATCTTCATTCATTACTATCACTACGTAGAAATAAAGTTTTAAAAGTGTTTATAACGGAACAGCCTGTGGAAATAAATAATAAGTATTATCCTTTGTGTGCGGTAACACAAGCGGTAGATCTTTGTGATGTATTAGAAGCGTTAAAAGTCGGTTTTTACAAAAGCATCACGATACTTCTTACTCAAAACTGGGGCACTTGATCAAAATGAGTCATTGTGAATGTTTTACTAAGTAGATAAGTTGAATCATTATTTAAAGTTAGAGTTTATAAATTACAGATTTTTTATAAAGTCTTTACGAATGCATTGCGGCTCAGTTTAGTACATGTTACATGCCAACGTGATTAAATGAAGTAAGTTAAGGTATTAATGATTGAAATAAATCATATTAATAAAAGACCTAAAATATACATATTTATATTTAAGACTTCTAAGAATTTTTGTTTGTTATTTGTGAATATTGGAGAATATTCATTGTTTTTAAGGTGTTGCTCCTCATAACCATTGTTTATTAATAAATCAATTTTATAACAAATTACTCACATGCACTCTAAATTTAAATCATATCATCATCAGATCATCAGATGAATAATTAAAATCAAACATAATATGTAATAAAGTTATATATTCTTACGTAAATATGGTTTTATATTATTCCTATTGGCGTTCAGAAAATTGCTCGTGATTCGTAATATTCAACGTTGGCGAAATTTAATAATCACGCAAACATGATAACATTTAGATAGGATCAAAAGTAAATTCAAACCGGACCCGATTAATTCGCTTCGTGCTGAATCTAACCTCAACTAATAACAAACTGCCGTTGGGCATCATCCGACGAATCCTAAATATTTTATTACACAAACGTACCCTTTTGATCGAGGTGAATTTTGAGATTTCGGCCAAAAACCTTACATATTACGATTTTCATCAAAATCGGTTAAATATGTAATATTTTTTCGCTTTTTATAATGTTGAACACGGAAGAGAACAAATACGCCCTCGGATATAATTCACATTTTACATGTTAGTAATAATGTTTTTAAACGTTTAGCTTGTACAAGCTAAACGTACTATAATCGATTATTTCCTAACATATTTCTACTGGCAAATTTACTACAACGTAAATAAATTTGTACGTGCCGTTTAATTACTATCTTCACGTTATTTTCCTTATAAATAATATATAGTATTTAATAGTTCGTTGCATTTTCTTGTATCGTTGCAAAACTTTAGAGATTCAACGATATAAAATAAATTCGCATTTGCTATATACAGGCTGTTTCACTGGCAGGGAATTCCTCAATAACTAGTAAACAGTGACAGATAGAAAAAATGTTTCTGCAAATAGTTGTAGGATTATGATTGGTGTATAATTTAAAAATATTGATATGTATACAGAGTGTTTCATAATTGTGGTAAAGACTTCAATTTTGTTTTTTTTTTTAATACAATACCCCCAATATTATTGTATATTTGGAAGTACCAATAAAATATGAACAAAAAAGATATAACATACTTTAGCCCTAAACTCGTTAATTTCCGAGATATTTTGGATTTTCTGAAAATTATGTCACTTACATTGTTTTAAAAAAGCGGTTGTATTTTAATTGCCTTTTAGAATAAGTGAACGAAATTTTGAAATGTCTTAATAGAGATCTACTTACACCGTCAGATGTGTTTACAGTTGTATTTTGATATACTGGGTGTTCGTTCCTAAAGCGCAAATTCAGTCAAATTGAATTGGGCATATCTCCATATTTTTAAATACAACACCCTGTATATATTTATATCATCAATTCCTATTAATGGGTGCTTTGATTTTTATTAAGCACATCCTATGTCTATCTCTTCTACTTTTCGAGTTATTATGGTTTTTATTAAATTTCCTTTATTCCGGTCGTATTTAAATTCTTAGCAGGCGATGATTTTAAAAATGCGACATGTTTGGGAAGATCGTTGACAAATAATATGAACAACAATGGTCCAAGTACAGATCCTTGAGGTACGCCAAGGACAATTAGATATGAGCGGAACCACTCGAGGATTGGTCCTCGAATTCCTATATTGTACAATTTCTCGAGAACAAATGCGTGCCTGATAGTATCAAACGCAGATGTTAAGTCAAAGAATAGACCGATAGTATATAGGTTGTCGTCAAGTGCTTTATAGATGAGATTTAAAAAACTATATGATGCACTTAGCTGTCGAGTGATTCCCACGAAATCCATGTTGATGGTTTGTTAATATTTTATTTTTCTCGAGGTCGTTCACCACTCGGTTATAGACAATCCGTTCCAGTATTTTGGAAAATTCATTAAGAATTGAAATTGGACGATAATTTCTTATGTCAGAGGGGTCACCTTTTTTGTACACTGGCACTACCATGGCATTCTTTAATACAGATGGAAACTTACATTGATCTATACTCGCATTAAATAGGTAATTTAATGGTAGCAGCAGATGGCTTGAGCAATATTTTATAATAACTGTTGGTATGCCATTTATACCCAGCCTGTTTTTATTTTTTAATGCTTGTATTGCATTTGCAATCTCATTGTTTGTTATTTCATAAAAATACATTGTACTAAGAGTGTTCCTCTGTGCAGTACATTCATCAGACCCAGATTAGCCATGGTTTAATATTTTGTCTCCTGCACTTGTACTAACATAGTTTCCAAAAAGTTCTGCAGCTGTGTTGTCAGGCAAAATGTCTCCTTCAGCATCATTTAGTTCAATAGCTGTTAATCTTTTCCTGTTTGTTTCTATATTTACAATATTCCATATCGCTCGAGTTTTATTGTGTGCTTTTCTTATTTTGTTTGTATTGTACTGCCGTTTAGCATTATCAACCATTATTTTATATTGTTTTTTTTTCTTTATTGTATATATTGCAGAGCTCTTTGTTTGAGCTTGTTTTAGAAAGCGAAAATAAATCTCAGTCAGTGATTTAGATTTATTTAGAACATCTTCCGTTATCCACTTTCTTTTACGTTTACTTTTTATATCTGTCGTTTGTAGTGGGCACACCATATCCAAATACCACATAAAAATGTTCATAACCGTTTCAAATGAATCTTCAATATCTCCTGAATTATATACGTCACTCCAAGTTTCATTTTGTAGTAGGAAACTTAGACTTTCGAGAGTTTTCTCATCAGTACAGCGAAACTGCAGCTTCGTTATAAGATTATTCAATTCAATAGGGCAATAAAATTGTAGTACATGTGCATAATGGTCAGCAATATTAAAATGGATGACATCACAAACTGTAAGTAAATTAAAATTTCCAAAAAGATAATGTTCGAGGGAACCCCCGCAATTGATCTTAGAATTCTCTTCTGAGCAATAAAAACCTTGGACGATAATGACGGCCCGCCCCAGAAACAGACACCATATGCCAAACGCGATCCCACCTGGGCGTGGTACAGATTTATCATTTGTTGTTGTGTTAGTACACTACGAAGACTTCTAAAAAGATAAGTTATTGAATTCAGTTTAGATATAAGCTCTTCACAATGCGTCCGCCAAAGCAAGTGTTGGTCTATTGTTAACCCCAGAAATCGCGCTACAGACTCATTGGCTACAGTTTCCGAGGCAACCATTAGCACCGGTATATCACATTGTTTTTGATAATTGTGAAAGATAAGATATTTGGTTTTACTGATGTTAAAACATAGATCTAAACTGCCAAAGAACTCGCTTAGTCTATTCAAAAGGGCGTTACAAGTGCCCTCCGCGTCAAGGACGTTCTTTTCAGAAACCACTATCGAGGCATCATCCGCATATAATGTTATGTGTATGTTAGTCGTGGATAATTTATCAATATTATTAATATAGATAAGAAATAAAATTGGGCCCAGGACGGAGCCTTGGGGCACACCTGCTTCATTGTGAAGTTTAGAGGAGCTAACTTTATAGAGTCTTTTATCATTTCTGCTACAAGTTGATACGTACTGCTGTAGCAGTAGCAGAAATGATTCAAGCCACCCATTCGCGACGCCTCGAATTCCGTAGTCCCCTAAAACCCGGAGCAAAACACGGTGATTAACGCAATCGAATGCCCTGCTGAGATCACAAAAGATCCCAACAGGACACTCCCCTGCCTCTAAGCATGTCACTACATCCCCATACAGCTTGTGAGTTGCCGTACCTGTGGATCGGCTGGGTAAAAATCCATGTTGGTTTGGAATAATTATTTTGTGTTTATTTAAAAACCCTAGCAATTGCCCCATAAACGCGTATTCGAAGATCTTCGAAAAAACCGATGCTACCGCCACCGGCCTATAATTGTCTATATTATTCCTATATTACTTAAACGTCGGGGTCACTTTGCTAAGCCTCAAAAGTGTCGGGAACACCCCTGTCTTAAAAGATAAATTGACCAAAATATAAAATGGTTAACTCAAGGTATCTACCACCCTTCTTATGACTGCTGCCGGTACATCATCGGGTCCCGATGACCATTTATTTTTTATTTTTCTTTTAATAATGTTTCTATTTCTACATAACTGACCGGTAACAAAAACAGTGTGTTGTGATTATAATTCATAGGAAGAACCTCCCCCGCATTACTCTTAGGGATCCTATCTTTTACTCTAGATGCGGCTTGAATAAAATGTTTATTGAAAATTTCAGCTACCTCACTTGGATCATCTTTAATTTCATTATTATATACTATTTCCACTGGAGAGAGACGTTTCGGATTTTTATTTTTTTTATTTGGTAAAATCTTTTTTTAGTTTCTTTTATGAGATCATTATGCTGCTTTTTACGAGTTTTATAGATATCATTCAAAACTGGAAAGCTTTGTTTAAGTCTATAAAGATCACTAAGATCTACACTCGAGCGAATAACTTGTTCGTTTATCCATGACTTTTGAACATTACATGTATTAATTTGTTTTACAGGAAAGTTTGTTTGAAAATGGTGCATAAACGCGTTATGAAAATGACCGAAGGCCTCATCCATGTCGGTAAAAGTCTCTAGAATTGTCCAATCCTCATAATACAAGTCATTATAAAAGCTAATCATGTTAATGCTAAGTAAGCGTTGTATATAATATATAAATGTTTAAGTAGTTAAGGGTGACTGTCAAAAAACGAATATATGAAAAACACATTTTGAATATCTTATAGCGTTTTGTGCAGAATAAAGTGTTTTGAACTTGTGAAGCTATATTTCTCTTGGCTATATTGAAAACCACATTAATAGCCACTTCTGAAAACATGTTTTGACACTTATCCCTTAAATCTTTCCTCACTAAAATTAATGAGCCACCATGGATGAATGTTTTTCGGCAACAGATAGAGATTACCTCATAGTCACCACACATGAGAGTATTTGTTCCGACTTGTACCAGTGTTCAGAGACACAACAAAATATGGTTTTTCAGTATCTAATAAGATTGCTATTTGGTTTATCTTACTTGCCATACCTTGGACATTTACGTGTATTACTTTTATGGGTTGTTCTCCATTTTTCATTGAGATTTTGTTTCTTTTGTTTTCTTGTGAAAAAAAAACGATTTGTTCGTATATTTTCCGATCATTTATGATACTGTTGCTTTTATAAGGGATAGACATTTTAAATGATGAATATAATTCTGGGTGCTTTGAGTTGAGTTCTCACATTCACAGTTTCTATTTTCACATTTAGATATTTAATTAAGTCTTCCGGCGTAGTTTTTGTATCAAAATTAGATACATGATAGTGTGCAAAATTCTCAGCACTCTTTATAATGGTATTTTTATTTGTACCAGTTACTAGACTAGGCCTGGTTTTATTCCGTGACTTTTCGTTATCATGACCTTTGTCGTTCTCATTTATATTATGATTCTTTATGACAACGCGATTTTGCATTCATTCATTTTATATTATATTTTCTATGACATTGGTGATCCTGTGTACCAGAGCAATAGTAGTATGACTTTCTCTGAAGCCAAATTGATGAACAGATGTTAGTTATTTTTCTTCGATTATCGACTTCAAACGTTTTGGAAAAGTTCCCGCATTTTTCCGTCGTAAAAAAACCTTAAAAAAACAATGAACGATATATGACATAAAATCCGAATTAATATTTTCTAATAAACTTCTGCAATTTACTTTATAATACCGTGATAATTTTCGATTTATTTCTTGGTGAGATATACAACATTCCTGGGAGCTCATCTTTTGTACAATACACACTACAATACACAGCGGCAATCGGCGATTCCGCTATCTCATGTCCCTTCATATGCACCATAAAAGCGTTCATGCAGCAGACGTGGGTGGCAATATGGTACACACATCGAACACTCTGCATATATGCATGATGCATTTGCACCGAACATGATATATATTCGCCGATATGTTCGAACCTCCCTTTTGCCTCTGTTGCACCAAGACACATACTTAGTTCAAACCCTAGTAGTACACGATACAATCTACGTGTACATTATGCACGTAACCAGATTATTTAGGACCGAAGTTGTGCATACGTTAACTCGAAAAGACATTATTTGAACACAGGTATTTGGTAGTCGTTACGTCAGTTAAGCTTCTCTAGTGTGAGTAATTTAACTATGTCCTTGTTTGCAAAATAATATGGTACTTTACTATGAACAATAAATGCAAGTCGAGAAAGTTTTCTGGTCGTTATTCGAGTTTCTTTTACTTGATTTATGAAGAAGGGCGATCTAAGGGTCCAGCATGATTCCATAGTTAGGGTATAAATTTATGCTCTTTCGATTTGATTCAGCTATTAATATTACAATTCTCAATGGAACATAACAGATTAAAATTTAAAAAATTGTTAAAAAGAAGTACCGTATAAATTGAGAAATTCGTTCCAATGTCCGATATTTGTTAAGAATTTATACGAAAAAGCAATTGACGTATAGGAATTATATGAAGTGAGGATCTAAGTTTCCCACAAAAAAAAACAAGTTAACAAGAACCCATGTAGATTCTTTTTTATTTTTATTTAACATAATGGATTGTTTTAATAAGAATTAAAAAGAATTTTAATAAGAAATTGCTCAACATTTCAAAATTAGTTTTCTTGGTGAAAAAATCGACACCAGCATTTTTTATGGTTTTGTCCGTTTGCTTCATCTCCGGCAATTAGTGCTGAATATCAAAAGTTATATGACTACAGTGTAAACTTGATGATTTGTCAAAAATGAAAACCGACCTAGAATACACACGAACCCTTGTTAAATTAAAAAGAAAAAAGAAAAACTTTTTCCACATATGTAAAAAGGCAGACTATTTTCGAATAAATTTATTTTGCAAATAATAGAATTGATTAAGAATGATGATATGACATGTTTATAAATTATGCAACGGCGCCCCGTAGTTGAGATTGCCGTAAGCATTAATTCTCGTGTTCCTTAACTCGACTAAATATAGCATATTAACTGTCTAGTTTCTAGATTAATTGTTACGTACCAAGCGTGATTGTAATTTGCATTTCCATTTTGTAGGTATTGTTTGTATTTTTTCCAGCGTTGCTAGGATAAGATATAGTATACTTTTTCTATTTACGGCCAAATGTGTACTGCTTGTTTAACTCAGTATAGCAGATTCCTAGATTATACTTAAAATTACAAATAGTACACGTCTTGGTAGTTAATTTTATTCTCAGATTAACTATTCTTGAGTTATGCTCGAAATGTTGAAAATATTACCCATTCGCGTGTAAAATATTATGTCTTTTTTGGGCCATTACACACAACGTGGGATTATTTTTTGTGCGATTTTCATTGTTGTGAGTTTTCTTAAATAACTTTTAGCGATTTATGTTTCAGCAATTTTTCATTCCATGATACTGAAAAATTTAACTCGAATTTTGAATAAATGACAAAGATGCGTAAAAGATGAGAACCACTAAAAAAATCAATACCTATATGTAATTTATTTGTATAGACGAGCTTGTTTGTTGAGTGAATTTTATTAATTAGTTATATTGAAATTTTTAATTTAGCAAAAAATTTCTTCCTTAAATAGATACACTATTTTAACAGGTGATAGTTGCCCTTGAGCCAAATCCAGATCCGCAAAAATTGCCGTCCTATATTCATTTTAAATTTTCGAATAATGTCATTGTTTATGGGCATTTCCAAGTACGGCTCTCTGTCCATTTTAATATGCGGCGCTGTATATACAGGCTGTCACATTAGTGCGATATTCTTCAATATCTTCGTTGTTATGCAAAACACAAAGAATATTTTAAGACAAAAGTTTTTTGAATTTATAGTCTCCACCACATAAAAAAAGTTATACTGAGTGTTTCGTTTGTACGCAACCACGAACAACTTTAACATTTTAAACGGAACATCCTATATATTATTACATTTTTGAGTTTCCTGGGTAATTCTAGTATAAGTTTGTATGAGAAATATTTGTCTATGTCTATTCGTTTTTAAGATATTTACATTTATCAAAAATTTTGACAGCTGACGGTCTTCGGCAAAACGCCTATAGTTCGATAACGAAATACAGCAAGATCATGAAATTTTATGCAACGCTAGAGGGATCTTTAGTGATAATAGTAAAAGCATTAGAAATTTGATATGTAACACAACATACTTAATAAATCATCTTCTTTTTGAAACAATTGAAATGCGGAAAACTTAATTTTTTTAAATGGAAACGCTATATTTTTATGCATTAGTCGAAAGCAAAATTTAATTATCTATTAATTTGAATAAGCAACATATGTAATTAAAATTAATAATTTTCGAGGTAATGACATATTTTTTTAATTTTCGTACATTGTCATCCCTCCCGAGAACCATAAAAGTAAGTTTTAAATGCTTTTTAAAACAAAGCTGATAAACTACGAACTAATAAATAGAATATGCTGTAAATAAGAAGATACACCAAGCTTTACATTTCAAAGTTTCATAGTATTCACATATTAAATAGAGAAATTACAAAATGCCATATTTTTAATAGGAGTTACCTATAGTTTTGTTCCGTTTTGTATATCAGAAACGAGATGTCGGTTATGCTACTTTTATTTTTATTTTCTTATTTTCCAAAAAAACGAACAACAGAAACTTCTGGACAAAAATAAGAAGGATGAAAGGAGGAAGGAGAAAAGAAATCAAGCAGTAAGAGACATAAGAAATCAACTCCAGACAAACACAGAACAAATAACGAAAGTATGGAAGGAATTCTACCAGGACAAATTCAATATGGAGGTAATGGACGATGTTAAAGAAATAAATCAAGGGGAAGAAAATACACAAATAGAGCAAATAAGAGCAAATAAATAAATAAATAAATAAAGCTCATAAAAACAGGTAAAGCGTGGGGAGATGGTATAGAGCCGGGAATGGTGAAATACTTAGGAGAAGAAGGTATCAATTGGCTTTGGAAAATATATAAAGAGGTCTGGGAAAGACAGGAAATCCCGAAAGACTGGAAAAATAACCTAATAGTGCCAATCTACAAAAAAGGAGAACAAGTAAAATGTGAGAATTACAGAGCAATATGTTTGTCATCTGTATGCTTTAAGACATACACGGGAATAGTAGAGAAGAGACTAAGACAATACGTAGAAAAGAAATGGGGGAAGAACAAGCAGCGTTTAGACCAGAAATCATCTGATGTAAATTATCTCATAACCTCGTCCCTCACTTCTTTGGTTTCTAAAGTTAATTTTTGTGCTCTGCGTTGCAAATCCTCCATACCAGTGTCACTTTGGATTACTCCCCTCCATGATCCCGAAATGATATTCCCATCCCGTGTTTCATTATCAAAAATTCCTTGAGGTGAATACAGTTGTCTCGAAGTTGTACTCTGTCTCAAAAAGTTATGAAGATAAATGCATACTGTTGTGATAAATAATTTTAGCGTTTTCTACATTTAACATTAGTGGTCAGCCACCAATTTATTGAAAAAGTCATTCCTAGTTTCTTGACCATCAATATATTATGCTCTTATCCACCAACTTCTTTTTCTTCTTCTATTACTTAAGGTTAGCAGCCTCCTTTTTCTTCTTCTATTACTTAAGGTTAGCAGGCGCTGCGACCGTTTCCAAAGACATGATGCAAAATGCTGATGTAGCATGTTGTTTCCATGGAATTGTCTTACCCGCATGCTTCAAACACAGACGACAAAGCGCATGCTGTAGTTGGTGACAAGTCTCGCGTGCGACATAAATTTTGTGGCTCGATTTAATTCGCATATTAAAAAACAGAAAACACTAGACGACATGAGGCATGATACATGTCGTCTAGTGTTGCCTCAGTGGAATTGCGCCTTAAGCTCCTCTATGTACAGGCTCTGTCCGTAAAGTAGTCGGACTGATTTTTTCCCGGGCGGACGGACGGACTGCCGGTAGTTTTTTTGCCTGCTGTTGGAGGGTAGGTGTCTAAGGAAAGGCTGTAAGCCAACGGCAGTTGGCTCCTAGCCGTAGCAAAGTGTAGATCGCACGTTTTCGTGACCTCTGCAACTGCTCTCGTCACGCTGCGTAATGGCTTGTCTCTTGGAACAACGCTACGCTATCAAATTTTGTGTTAAGCTTGGCAAAACCGGAAAAGAGACTCATGATATGATCAAGACGGCTTATGGTGATAACGCCATGAGTAGATCATCATTTTGACTGGCACAAGCTGTTTCGGGAGGGAAGAGAGGAAGTTGAAGACGACTCACGTTCAGGACGACCTTCGAACTCCAAAACTGATAAAAATGTGGCAAGAGTGAAGAATTTGCTGGACAGTGACCGCAGATTAAGTGTTTGCATGATTGCCGATGAACTTGGCATCGCCAAAAAGTGCACGAAATTGTGAACGAAAAATTGCAAATGAAGAAGATCTGCGCGAAATTCGTTCCTCGAGTGTTAACAGACGAGCAAAAGGCAGTTCGCAAACGGCTCTGCCAGGATCTTCTCCACGAAGTGGGTGAAAATCCAGACTTCTTAAACAATGTGGTTACTGGTGACGAGACGTGGACGTTTGAGTATGACCCTGAGACCAAACGTCAAAGCGCGGAATGGCACACTTCTGTGTCCCCACGCCCGAAAAAGGCTCGCATGACCAAGTCGAAGCAGAAAAACATGCTTATCTGCTTTTTTGATTTAGAACGACTGATCCACAGGGAATTTGTGCCACAAGGACAAACTGTCAGTGCCGTTTTTTACGTGGAAGTCCTTGA
>JAFFZR010012092.1:0-19208 GCA_018397195.1 Lethrus apterus | reverse complement strand
TATAACCACTGACGATCTGAAGTAAATGTGTCATTTATTCAAAAAAATTGTTATGTGAGGTACCAATTTTTTTACATCACCGTTTAAGTAGTAAGAAGGTCTATTAAAAACAGAAGAAAAAAGTGGGGGTTGTCATTTAAAAAAATTTATGATGTCATTGTGCAAAAACAAATGACGACATTCCATAAAAATTAACGTCAGAAGACGGCATTTTAAAAACAAAAATTGACCTGTCCGAGTGATTTTCTTAAAAACATTATAAAACGCTTTTATGAATTTTGTTCCAAACTTTATCACCACACTGTATAAAAAATGACATTTTTCGAAAATTTAAAATGAAGATAGGACCGCCGTTTTTGCGGATTTGGGTTTGGGTTAAGATCAGCTATCACCTGTTAAAATATCTGTACTTATTTCAGAATGACTCTGTATATTGCGCTGTAAATTGTCGTTTTCTTCGATATTTCTTTTTTTCCTTATGAAACCGCTCTGGGCTTCTTCTAACTGTGCTTCTATTACTTTTTTTAATATTTTCCCCAGGATTATCTCATATATCTTAACCATCATATTCATCAAGGTTATACCCCTGTAGTTATTACAATCTTTTTTGTCTCCTTTTTTTATGCAGTGGTAAGAGTAAACTTACTTCCCGTTCTACAGGTATCCTTTCTTCGTCCCAAATCTTGTTAAATAATTTTACTAATTTATTCCATTATTGTTAAAGTTTATAGCATCTTTTGTTAAAGCTTCAATTACTTCTCCTGTCTTCATTTCATCTTGTATCATGTTATCTGCATTCCTTATGTATTCATTTTTTTGTTCTCTTTCATTTTCTGTATTTTGTTTTGTATTTAGCATCTTCAAAGATTCCTTCCACCGTGCCATTATATTCCTATCGTTTTCTATTATATTTCCTTCTTTAGATTTTATGAATATGCTTTTATTTTGTTTACTTTTTCGTATTGATGATTATGTTTTTATTTTGTTTACTTTTTCGTAGCGTTTACTTTTTCGTAACATTTGGTTTTCTTTGCTATCTTGTTCCATCTTGTTCCCGAATTCTTCCCAGGATTGTTGCTACTTTTTTCATTGTTGTTTTTTAATTTTTACCTCCATTTTTATTTCGTCGTTCCACCATCTACTTTATTTTTTATTTCTGTTGATTTGAATACACCCACAGGTATTTTTTTTGCAGTTTTATTTCTTTGATATTTCTCTATGCATCTTCTACTGGAATGCTGTTTCTTTGATCTATTTTCTCTTTGTATAATTTAGCTGCCTATTCTTCCCTTAGTTTGTAAGTTTTAACTATTTCCTTCTTTGCATTGTTTTTGTTTATTCTCGTTCTGATATTTTCTTGCTGCTTGTGATGACTATTTCTATTTTTGACAAAACTAAATATTGGTCTGAATATATTTTAGGTCCTCGCCTTACTCTTGTCTCCATTACTTCTTTTCTGAATTCTCTGTTGACTATTACATAATCGATTATTGGACTTTCTCCCCTGCTTATACTTTCTGTTGTATATTTATGTGCATCTTTGTATTCGAAGAAAGTATTTGTTACTATTAGGTTATTTAACATTTAAAATTCAATTAATCTGCGTTCATTATTATTTCTCGTAATTTCACAATGTATGCCTATTGTTTCCCCTGATTCATCATCTTTTTGTCCTACTCGTCCCTTTGTATCAACTATTATCAACAACTTTCTTCTAATACTTGCGTCAGTTGTTTTCAAAATTCATCTTTTATTTTCACCGTTTCGTCGTCATTGAGTCAATATACTACTATAATTGCCATTGCCATCGATTTCTAATTCTATCTTCAAAATTGTCTTAGTTATTGCAGTTTACTTTCGTCCACTTTTGAAAGATTGAAATTTCTTACTCCCCTTGCCCTGTTCTCTTCTTCGCCATATATTAGTACATGATCTCCAGTTAATGTCAGTTCTCCATTTCCTTCCTTTTTCGTTTCTGTAATACCTAGAATATCTATATCCACCTTTTCTAAATCGTTTATTAATTCCTCTTCCGGTCCAGATAAACTTCTGACATTCCATGTTTCTATTCTCCATATTTTGCCGTTTAATTTAATTTCTTCTTTATTCGTTTTTTTTCTTTTCTTTGCCCATTGCCTGGTCGTCTACTTTTGCTTCAATCCGCGTTAAGTTTACTAGTTTTTTGAGCTGGTTTGTTTATTTATTTCATTTCTGTTTCGTTTCCTAATATTATGTCGTTATTTTCTATTTTGGTTTTCGTTCCCTGTTTTTTGCTTCATTTCATTTTTAATTGTTTTTGCACCTGTATATCACTTCTAGTCAATGTCGATGTTAATATACTCGTATACACGTTTATTAAGATTTTTCAACTTCTGTTTTTTTTTTCAACATTTTCCCCTTATCTTGTGTAAGACTCGGCCGGTGTTTTACATCCTTTAATTATTTAATAGAACTCTACTTGCGCAACTAACATGTACGACAAAGTTCAAGAATCGCAAGCGTGTTACGGTGCTTCTCTTCGAGGTTTCTGTGGGACATTTTACGGCAGCGATTTGCCGGCGAACGCGCAAAGCCAGAAACTAGATCGAGAAATCGAACCCTTCGAGTTAAATATTTATTGATTTAGCTGCCACCATAACCCAGTAGGACGATTTCATTACCAAACACACTCTTTAGCAAGGAAAATATCTTCTTCTGAAAATACGAGATTTGGGAAATTAAACCACGTTTAATTTTAATTAACTTTAATAACAAGTGATTAATAAGAAAAAAATACAAATATTTACAACTTTATGGTTCAAAAGGTTGACATATAAAAGACTTAAAAATGCTAAATTGAAACAAGTTTGAATTAGGTTCTGCTCCTGAGGAGATAACCGAGTATTATATCCGTACCTCGATAGCTACTTGTGTTTGCGTACTTTACTCTTTCATGAGGATTTTTACGAGACGAAGACATAATATTTTGAATGATCATCAACTCACCTATATTTAAACATTGTCCTTTCTAATCGTTTTATAATCCTTTTTCAGTTTTCCGCCTTTAATAAAGACAAATCATATTTAATATTAAGGCCGAGTTGCACCAACGGAAATTAGTTAATCCCTGATTATTTTCCATAGGAACAATTATTATAACAATAGTCATGACAATGGTTTCTATAGAATGTAATACGGATTAATTAATCGTGGCTTGTTGCAACTGGGCAGAAGCCTAATTTATCCTGTCGTTCCCTTTCACAGCTTATGTTCTGTAATCGAATTTATATTATTTCATTTACCGTCAATAAGGTCCTGTCTCTTTATCAATTTACGCTGTCTGATACCGTGCAAAAAGCCAGACCCGGGCTAACCCGTCGGAGTTTAGACTTTTAATGGTAATTCAACTGTTTTAACTTTTAATCCACCAATAATTTCAACGATTTAAAGACAAATACAATCTTCTTGGTTTTCAACCATTGTCTTCAGTACATCTAATACCCTTTTGTGAAATAAATGCATGAAATTTCCCGGTTTTTTGGGTTGACAAGTCTATACAATTAATAATACTACAAGTATCTACAAATATAATAGTCCAGTAAATAGGTGAAACAATCTACATAAAATAACGTAATTTGGGTGATAGTGTGATTTGTCGGTGGCGCCACTATCGTGAGTAACGCGTTTAATTAGATATCTCGAGAACGAATCATTTTACACAAAAAACTATAGAGGTCTTTTCTCTTATAAATTGAATTTCCTAACTTTTTTATTCGAAACTTTCTTTTCCAACACCAATACTTGTGGAGTTATTTCATTAGAAATTTACAAACTTCGTTATTTTCGTCTGTTTTTTGCCTTTACCTCCCTTACCGTTAACTTTTATCTATCATCAAACTTAGAGATCATTTAATTATCTACATCTTTTGTTTAAAACTTTTTTCTCTACTAACAATACTTTGGTAGTTATTGCTTACTTTATCGATCCAACTCCGCGCTTTCGTCGTTGCGCGTTTTCACGGACGCGCTATTACAAATGTTAGTGTTTCTTAGTCCAGGTGAATCAAGCCAGGCGCTGAGTGTGTTCTCGGCATTATGCTCAGAATACACCCCTCTAACAAATCATAATATCACCCAAATTACGTTATCGCATGTAGATTGATTCACCTACTGACTGGACTAAGCAGCACTAACATTTGAAATAGCGCGTCCGTGAAAACGCGTAACGACGATAGCGCGGAGTTCGATCGATAAACTAAGCAATAACTACCAAAGTATTGTTAGTAGAGAAAAAAGTTTTCAACAAAAGATGTAGATAATTAAATAATAATAATTAATGATCTCTAAGTTTGATAATAGATAAAATTCGATAAAAGTGAACGGATAGGGAGGTAATGGTAAAAAACAGACGAAAATACGGAAGTTTGTGAATTTCTAACGAAATAACTCGACAAGTAGTGGTGTTGGAAAAAAAAGTTTCCAATAGAAAAGTTAGGAAATTCAATTTATAAGAGAAAAGGT
The DNA here is from genome assembly GCA_018397195.1 of Lethrus apterus. Taxonomy (NCBI): domain Eukaryota; kingdom Metazoa; phylum Arthropoda; class Insecta; order Coleoptera; family Geotrupidae; genus Lethrus; species Lethrus apterus. Next base: position 14,708 of record JAFFZR010012092.1, on the reverse strand, counting down.
TTCTATAGTTTTTGGTGTAAAATGATTCGTTCTCGAGATATCGAATTAAAGGCGTTACTCGCGATAGCGGCGCTAGTGACACTCGAGGAACTCCTCAAATCCGGCATTATGCTCAGAATACGTCCCTCTAATAAATTGTACTATCACCCAACTTACGTTATTTTATGTAGATTTTGTCTTATTTTTTTGATACATTTACTGGACTATAACCCTTATCATTTTTTTTGTGATTCATTTTCCTTTTAGATATTTGCTATTTTTTATGCCTTTGAAATTATTCATCGTTTACTAGTCAATGGCTACAAAATATTACATATTTTAATATATTTTAATTAAATCTAGGAAAAATCTGTACAATTTAAAGATGAAACAAAAGATTTTGTAATGCAGCAGGAAGTTGTGGTGGACACTGAAAATTTAGAAACTTTGTTTCTTGACGCCGAGGACGGTAACATATTTCTTTGTTTGTCGCATATATTTATACGGAATCGTAATATATTTTGTAGGAGAAGACAATGAATCATTTAATGAAGAAGAGACAGATAAAACACAGGAACAGTTGCAAGGTAACCAATATGAGTTTTAAATAAAATGTGTTTATAAATATTTCAAAAGATGACACGGATGAAGTTACAATTAAAGATACACAAGAGGAATCTGATAAAATAGAGGAAGATGTTGCATTGGGCATCGAAGATATGAATGAAGAAGATGATGTAGAAGGCGAAGAAAAGAAAGAAAACGGAGAAATTGAAAAAATTGAAGAAACTGATCCACATGTAAGAGTGGAAATACTTTCCGTTATACAAGACGAACAAACTGAAGAACATGAACAAGTGGAAGAAGGCGAAGAAGGTAAAGAAACTAAACAAGTCGAAGTATCTGAACAAGTCGAAGAATCTGAACAACTCGAAGAATCTAAACAAGTCGAAAAAACTGAAGTTGGTGGTAGAGAACAAGATGAAGAAACTGATCCACATGAAGGAGTGGAACCACGTGAGATATTTATATTGAAGTAAGATTAAGAATATCACACTTCTGACAATATTTTTACATAACAGCTGATCTACAATATGAAGCGGGTAAACGCTACAGCGGCGAGCAAAGACGTATAAGTGGGGATTTCGAACAGAAGCACCATAGTGAAATTTTCACAGAAAGAGAAATATCATCATACATGTCACTGTGTGAGTAATCTAAATATGTTTACAAGTTGTAATATTTTTATGAATTAATAGATAGCTCAGAAGGAGAAGGAACCGAAGAGGAATCATTTGGGAGTGAAGAATCACAAGAAAGTAGTGTTCTTTCGTTAATTGATAGAAGAGAATATATCATGTTATATGCAAGCCTTATGCCCGATTATCCTATAATAAAGGTGAAAAATAATTATCTTCAACGAAAGATGGCAGATTATTTTAAAAGAAGAAAGGTGAGTAAAATTAATTGATGATTAAAAACTCGCCTACACACAAAAGTGACGAGTTTAGAATACAAAAATGCTTTCATTTTAGATGGAACACGTTTTGCGTGAATCCGATCGCATCGAAGAACTTAATGAGAAATATCTAAAAAAGTTAGACGATTTTTCGGAACTTAGAGATATGAATAATGTAAAGAGAAATGACATAACAAGTGATATTAATGAAATGAAAGCTATTCGTGACCAGCAAGTAAATACGGTGAGCGCGGTATTCACGGCAATGCAACTTCGAGAAAGAGAAATAGGCGTTGGTTTGATATATACGAAGACCGCAAAGGAGATTCCAGAAAAGGTGTGGCATTTTTCGATAAAAATACGTGTTAAATTTGTTTAATTTTGTATAGAGCTTATGTAATGTAATATTGGGTCATTTCAGGAAGGATGCACATGCTCGTATATTTTATGTATATTTATCTCCCTCCACCTTCCCACAACCAAGTCCAAAACTTCGCTCCTCCTTTATTCACTCTGTCCACTTTCGGCATTGACCATCCTTCTCTTCGAAGCCTATCCACTCTGTCCATTTCCCTTCTCGACAGCCCCGTCTCACTTATCCTTCTCACTTATCCTTCTCCTCTCTATTTTCTCCAGGGCCAACCTTATCCAGCTCTTCCTATTCCTCACTTCTATCTTGAATTTCACCGCCCTACTCCCCGCCTCTATCTCCAGGCTCTCCTGACCCGTTTCCTCCAGTACGATATATTCGGTAGTCGTGCGTTCAAGTTTAAGCGCTCCCTTTAACACCCCCTGTTGCACTTTTCGACCTCTTTGAACTCCCAAAATACTCCTTTACTCTTTCAATTTGTTCCCCTTTCCATTTAATATTTATTTCTGTCCTTCTCCCCCAATTATCTTGATTTTCTTCACGTTCAACGCCAACCTCCTTTTATCTAGAAACTTCTCGAACCTAACTGGCATCTACTTTAAGCCTTCCTCCCTATCTGTCAACATCACAATGTCGTCCGCGTACGCCAGCGACCAAATACCAAACTTCCGCCACCTCCGTGTTCTCTTCTTAAGGGGGGCTGTTAGGAGGCTGTTTGACATTGATTTTTTAGGTTTGTTTTTGGGTGGGAAGAATTAATTAGAATTCAATCAAATATCTTATTCTTATTCATATTTCGAACAACTTATGTGAATTTTTTTGAATAATAAGCCAAAAATAACAAAATTACGCACTGATGTCCGCTGAAGGTTGTAAGTATAGTTCTCCAATTGCGGGCCGTGTAGCCATTCCGATTTTCATCTAAAATCAAAAAGGTTTTACATTAATAACTTATTTTCTAAGAATATGAACCTCAATGCAGGTGAAAATAATGATAATTAAAAATTTTGCAGGCGTTGGAAAAATTTACTTCAGTTTTGACAATTTTTTTTCACTAATTACCTATGCAAAAAAATACCCTTAAAATCATGATATCATCTTAAAAGTTGGTTCATATAATTCGTAATTCTATAAAGAATAATACAATCGATTTTCATAATGATCGGGTCATTACTTTTTGAGTTAGTAGTACTGGTACCTTCTATACCATTATTTGAAAAGAAAGATACAAAGGTGGTGTTCCGCTACAAGGCTACGTTAGTAAACAAAGCGACTAAAGCCGAACAGGCCAAGACTTTACTTGAGGTAGTGCTCCATCCTATCTGCTGTGCGCTCGAGCCTTTAGCCAGTACCCGATGAGCGCTCGGTTCTATGCTCATAAAATTTAAACAAATGCGAATTTCGCTTTGAAATTTTGCCAGCGTATTCTTGGATAGTTAAGCTAACGATTTGTGCAATAAAAATGTTTTGAACCTCCTAATGTGGTTTCCGCCCCCTCTAGCTCAAGGGTGTAAATGTTAAAGAGATCTGGGCTGTTTGGGCAACCCTGACTCATCCTGAACTTCTTCGACAATTCTCATCATACTTTCACCCTGTGTCCCTGTATGTCTTCAATTCTCCTAACCCCCCCCCTCGTCCACTCCCCTCCTTCTGAACGTCCCCACTAGGATTTTTCGCTTTCAGATCCAAAAACATAGCAAACGATTTACCTTCTTTTCCAGCCGACTCCCTACTCACTAAGTATACGTATATGCACATGAATACAATAATTAACAAATATCTTTCGTGTCTAGTCCTTAGGATTTTCTCATCCTTCTAAAAGATTAAAACATCTTTGCCATTCCTCCTCCGTTTTTGAACACCTTTCTGTTAAAATTTCTCTTTTCGATTATTTTCAAAACCCTTTTTCTTTAATTTTCTTTGAGGGGTTCAGTTGTTAAGCTCTCTACGTGCATCATTTCTGAAAAGATCATCGTGTAAGAAATGACAGTTTTATTACAGTCTAGTATAATACTAACTTCTAAATTTATTTATGTTGTACAGTTAGTGGAGCGTCTGTTAAGAAACCAATGCTTAAAAACCAACGAGATACACAAAATGCGCCTGCGGTTTATAAAATTGACAAATAATATACATGAAATTACTGAGGCAATCCGGTCATTGGATAAAATAGGAGAGAAGTATACATTAATTGATTACGAACAAATGAAAGTTGAGAATCAATCGCATGCAGATAAAATAGAAGAACGGGATGGGGAATTGTCGAGGTTGAGAGTAAAAAGTGAATCGGCGACCCAATTGCTGGCTCATCTAAGAGAAAAAACGGCATTCACGGAAATTGCATTACTAGAAATAAACGATGAATTAGATGAGCTTGAAATGGAGAAAAATCTCGTACGTATGAATCTTCTTGAGCTTTCAACTCTACGAACACAAGTTTACATTAAAAAACTAGCATTTGTTGTTGTTGGAAATCTAATATAAAGAGTCGGTCGGAAAAATTGTAAATTTTATATATGAAGTGAAATGTCAATGCCCCAACTAATATTTGAATCTAAGAAACTGTTCCATTAGTTTAACTATGTTGTTCATTAATAATTCATTATTTTAGTGCAGAGAAAGACTACAGTTTGTGAAGTGTGAAAGGGATAACCTACGGATTCACCACCTGAAACTGCAAAAGAGTTCTGGGTTATTAACGAAAACAAAACTGCTGATCGACATGCAAAATACTATAAAACAAATTGAGGAACTCAAAAAGGAAATCAAAGAGAATGAAATTTTCTATCTTAAAAATGCGACACTGTTGACAGCTCTAAAACGCAACTTAGCTCATGAGGAGGATAATCCGTACAAATTATTTCAAAAATGAATGGAACAAAGAAATCATTTAAAGGGCGTTCTAAATTTGTTCAACCATCTACACAGAAGTTTAATTTCTAATAAAATATTAAAAATGATAATTTATTTTGCTTATCAAAGAATTATTTTTGTACAACAAATAATTTTGCGATTTACAAATAACAGTAAAATACTCTCGGTTGATGCACGGAGAAAGAGCTAAAATTTACGTTAAAGCCCAAAGCCCAATATGAACTACATGTGGGGCAAGTGTTACTCTACAACTTTGTGTAGATACAAAAATTGAATTATTTTTTATTCTTTATTTTAAAAAAAATTTGAGTTTAAAAAATCAGGTAAATATGCTTTGTAAGTCGTTATGAAATTTTCGCTCTTTTTTTCGCATTTTCCATTACTTTCGTCGATATTTCCGTCGGTATTGCTGCAATTTCTTCAAGAATGTTGTCTTTTAGCTGATGAAGGGTTTGAGGCTTGTTCACATACACCTTTTCTTTCAAAACCCTTCACAAAAAATCATCAAAATCGTGGAGTCCAAGACAAATCTCCATAACTAGAAAATAAAGAACCTATATTTTTAATGAAAATTTTAATAATTTAAGGAAATGTCGGAATAATTTTAACAATAATTATAACAATATATTTCAAGTTTGCATCATTTTAGCAAATATTTAAATTCCGTATCACTTACATATCTATACTATGTTCGTAAATTCGGAGGAGTAAATACATAAGCCAGAATTACACTGTAACAATTTTCGAACTTACCGTTAGTTGGCCAACACTGATCGTATTATTTAGACGTCCAATTCTACTTTTGTTCGGTTTTTGTTAGATTCGATTTCTGCAATTGCCTGTTAGATTTTGTGTAGTTCTCCTATCTTTCGTTATAAAAACATTCAAATTGAAGTGATTAATTCACCTTGCTGCACTTCAATTCTATAAAGAACTGTTTTTGTATTGTTAATGAACATTAAATAACTTTTTAAATACTTTAAAAAGCTGTAAGCTGTCACACATGTAAACATCATTGCGAATACACTGTGTAAACCTGCCTCGCAAGTAGCCAATCAGTTAGCGAATTTTTTAAATGATAATTTGAATTTACTCCTCCGAATTTACGAACGTAGTATAGTTTTTACAAAACGGAGTAAAATACTAAGTTAATTTAAGGTGTTTTGATTTATTTAATTACAATTATGTGACATTTGTCAAGTTTTTTATTGTATACTTTTAATATATCAAAGTTTATAAGGTAAAATATGGCGGAAAACGAATCAACAACACTTGAAAATGCTCCTGAAGTAGCTGACACTAAAACTGATACCGAAAATGCTGAAGGGGAAACACAAGATGTAAGTACGGTGAAATCTTAATGTAAAATGTGCGGGTTTCAAGCCGTAAAAACGGTATGTGCTACTGTGTCTCGGCAACGGCTGCTTTTATAGTATTGATTAAATATTTATATAGCAACAAAAAGATACTCAACAAACTGGCGACTTTGTACTACAAGAAGTGGTTGAAGTACACTCGTCGAATTTATTTCTTAATACGTTGGCAGGTAATATATTTTTATATTTCATATTTTATGTATTGTGAATTATTTATATTTATGTTTTGATTATAAATACAGACGAAGATGGCGAAGAAGGTGAAGGCGAAATAAAAGAAAGTGAAGGGACGCCGGGAATAGACGAAGGTGAAGATGCAGAATTAGAAACAGCAGATATAGGTAACATGTATCTCGTATGTATGAAGAAATACAAATTTAACTTTTAGACAAAGTGAAAGTGGGTACAGATGAAGTTGAACCAGAAGAGGGAGCGGTGCGAGAAGTAAAAAGTGGGGAAATTAAAGAATTAGAAGAGGAAAAAGGCGAAGGTGAAACAACTGATGAATTAATAGGAGGCGAAGAAGCAGCTGGGGGTCAAATTGAGGGCGAAGGTGGAGTTGAAGGAGAAGGTGAAGACGAAGGTGGGGAAGAAACAGAAGGTGAAGGTGAAGGTGAGGGCGAAGGCGCAGAAGAAGAAGTGGAAGAAGAAACTGCTGAGTCAAAACTTGAAAGAGACCAATTAGGTATGTGATTTAATTAATGCTCTATGTTGTGCCTTAGGCAATGATAATTTTTATTTTCTGTAAAAAAAGTAAGTGGTGTGACTAGCAACAAGAAATTTATCACAAATATTTTTATTGCATAGAAATGCAGTATACGGAATCACATCGATACGATATCGAACAGCGACGAATAAGTGGTGACTTTGCAATGAAACAAGCCAGTGACATGTTTGTAAGAAAAGATTTTTATGGTCCATTACGTAAATAATTCACAAAACGTAATTTGCAAATTTTATCTACATAAAATTTTCTTTTAGTTGAAGAAGAAGAAGGTGAAGGAGAATCAGAAAAAACTTTTTCAGAAGACATTGAGATTGAGGAGCCTCAAATTATAGATAGGACTCCGTACATCCGACTATACATTGAACTAATGGAAGATTTTCCAATTTTAAAAATAAAAAACAATTTTCTACAGAAAAAAATGGCTGACTATTTTAAAAGGCGAAAGGTATTTAACGAGGTGGGAACGTAACGTTGAAAAATATGTTCTTTTTTTGCTAGATGGAGCATGTATTAAGGGAATCTGAACGTATAGGTGATGCTCAAGAAAAATATTTCAGTAAACTGGATCGTCTTTGGGAACTGAGACAAATTAATAATATGCAAAGAGATGCCATATCTAGTGAACTTAACGAAATGAGGGCACTTCGAAACAAGCAAGTCAAATCAGTTAAAGAAAATTTTGTGTCAATGCAGAATCGTGAACGTGATATCGGCACAGGTTTGATATTCACTAAAACCGCAAAGGAAATTCCTGACAAGGTCCGTCTTATATGATATAAAATTTGTAAGATAATTTTTTTTAATTTAAATTGTTTCAGTTTCTCGAGCGACTTTTGAGAAATCAACGTTTGAAAAGTAAAGAAATCGAAGAAATGAGATACAAGTACATAAAAATAAGAAATAATATAATGGAAATTACTGAAGCCATTAAGGCAATGGACAAAATTGGTGAACATTATACCCTTATAGATTACGAGCAGTTAAAAATGGAGAATCAAAGTCATATCGATAAAATAGAAGAAAGAGATGAAGAACTGTTCAAATTGAGAATAAAGTGCTCAGCAGCAACTCAATGTTTGGCTCATTTAAGAGAAAAATCTTCCTATATAGATATCGTTATATTGGAAATGTGCGATATGTACGATGACGTGGAACTTGAAAAAACTGAAGTAAGTTTCCGACATTAATTTATCGACCAATTACTTTAATTAGGTTCAATCTTCTAAAGTGGTAATTGGTTAATATATTTCTTTTATAGGATTTAGATTTGAAAGAATTTAATGAACGGATTAGAGATCAAATTGTATTAATTAAACTAAACATTTTTTACTTTTCGACTCATAGATATGTGTAAATATATGATCATAATTGTGTTCCACATTTTAGGCTAGAGAACACGTCAACACGTTTAAAAAAGATAGAGATAACTTAAGAGCCATTATAGTCAAACTACAGAATGAATCTGGTTTGCTAACCAAAACAAAACTTCTAATTGATATGGAGAATACTTTACAAGAACTTGATATAGCGAATGCTGCAATTCAGCAATATCAATCGCTTAACGTAAAAAATACTATTGCATTACGGGCTCTAAAGAAAAATATTGAAGATGAAGAACAAAACTATCACGCGCCAAAAGCTACCAATCTGTCCAAAAAGCAGAAAAAATCTACTAAAATATGCAAAGGACATGTGAAGTTTAACTTTCCGTCACTGGAAAAATTTCACATAAGCACTTTCGAACAATAAATTTATGACGACAGTTGTGTTGGTTTTTAATTTAAAAAAAGTAACTCTTTTTCCCTTGCTTCCCTATGATCGCTTGTCCCAAATTTGAAGAATGAGAGGGAGGAATTTTGGTTGCGGCCATGACCGGCTTACAGATGTAGCCCGGCGTTAGTTACGCCAACGCGATCGCCGGCCCGAATTTCTTCTGGAAATACGAAGACACATCGCTTAGTCCTATGTTCTATGTATTCAATAAATTATTCTTTCATTCCTGAAGATAAGTTTCCAGAGATTCAAGAAAATTCACGGCAACAAGTATGTCCACATCTTTAGACCGAAAATGTTTTCCCAAAAAAATTGTCATCAGCTGAAAAATAATCTAGTCACTAGATTATTTTTCAGCTGATGACATTTTTTTTCTAGTGCATTCTAATTCATTTCTTCTAAATCTTCGTTGTGAACATGGAACACCATCAAAATATGACCATATTATGTTAGACAGACTGACCAGATTGCCCAGTATTCCTGCTATGAACAATGATAACGATGATTTGTAACTATTAAATTGTTACAAAAATATTAGTTGTTCATTCCACAGCAACATGTAAGAACTTTCACTGGCAAATATTTCAACTTTCAAATGTAGTTTCCATATTGTTTTTGTATTGACATGCATTTTGTTTTAGTTTGACATTTTGTACTATTTTTTTTGTGGATATATTTCTCTATTTATTGGGTCTATCCTGCTGACCAAGAAATATTATTAAAAATATTTCCTGGTTTTACATTTTTTAAGCATTGAAAGGGAGTGCACAGAGTGAAAATTTTAAGTTACAACGGTTTGTCATGACGTAATGATGACGTCATCACTAACCCTTGTCAATCCCTTAATTTTTAAAAATGTAATCACAGCATATAAAAGACATATCAATGTCGAAACGAGCGTCGCAATTTTTGAAATAAATTGTTACAACCAACTAACAAAATATTAATTATGGCTGATGCATAACTTAAAATAATCCATTAAGAAACTTCACATATTTTAAAAAATATTATTATTATTATTATTATTGTGATGGCATTACACTGTAAATTGCGACAAGACGCTGAGAAGTACAAATGACAAGACAATGAACCGAAAAATACACCGACAAGCAAACAGGACGTCGAAACGGACTTTACACTCGGCGCGACGAAGTCGATGGACTGAAGGAAAGTTTAGTTAATTGTAATTGTGCAGTAATCGTAGTTGTAGCGTAGGAGGTAGTAGACACACATACTGATAATAAAACAACTGTGTTTGAATTATTGACCAACGAAACCGACGCCGATTCCTTTTAAACAACGACACCTTTACGTGGCGATCCTTCCTTTGCATTATCTGTATCTGTGCGTTTTGCTATCTGTCCCAAACGCAGGATCGTATATTGTTATCATTTAGTAGCCATCAAGAGAGTAAGAGAAGTAGGATAAGAAACACATACCAGAAATCGAAATTTTGAAGGTAAAATGAAACTAAGGAAAAAAAAAGGAAACTTAAAACGAATAAACGCGAGACCGTCTATATAACAAATGATTTAACCGTAAAAGAAAGGGTAGGTGGATACAAAATAAGAGAGAGAGAGAGTGAGAGAGAGGGGGGGGGGAGAGAGAGAGAGAGAGAGAGAGAGAGAGAGAGAGAGAGAGAGAGAGAGCTCGAAAAGAAAGATAATAAGGAAACAAAGTAAACATCGTCTATTAGAAAATTACAATAAACTAAACGGAATGGAAATGGCAGGAATAAAAAACCATCTAAACCCAAGAAATAAAGAAAAACAGAAACAGTTCAAAAAACTAGATACACATCCGAATAAGACAAAGACTCTGGCACGAATAAGGACAAATCCTAAGGAAAATGAAGTAATAAGGAATAAAAAGGATACCAGAATAGCCAAGGAATGAGACAAGGGAAAAAATGGGAAAATGGAACGTAAAAATTATTACTGGGAAGGAGGAAGAATTAATTACTGAAATAGAAAATATAAATGTAGATTATCTAGGTATAACAAAAACGAAAAAGAATGGGAAAGGCACTAAAAAGTTAGCAACTGGATGATCTGGCGGGACTTAGCAAGGAAAATTATGCAAAATCCGATGTAGCTCTGACAATTAATGAAAATGAAATTTTTGTGAAATAATTTTAACGAAAGATTACAAGAGAGTTAAATAGCAGAAATAAAAAATCTATAATAGATTACTTTTTAGTTAGAAAGGACGTACGAAGAAGAATAAAAGATGTAAAAGTATAAAAGGGCCTGAGATAGGTAACGATCATTTCCTACTGATTATGAAATGGGAGATTAATAATAATATAAGTAAAGAACAAAGAAAGACAAAGATAATAAAGAAAAAATAAGATATTACAAATTAAGAGAGACGGAAATTAGGAATAGATATCAGAAATATCTGAATCTAAAATTGACAGAGATAAATACACAAGAGACAGTAAAGCAAATATGAAATATATTCAAAGAGTTAATGCTAACGGGTGCCGAAGAATCATGTGGAATAACAAAAATTACAATTACACAAAAATTACAAATGTACCAGTCAAACGTACACACCGGTGGATAGAATCAATTAAAAAAGTAGTTAAAAAAAAAGAAGCAAACATGGAAAAAATACATAAGCCCGAAAAACCTAAAAGATTATGATGAATAAAAAATTGAAAGAATAAAAGTCAAGAGATTGGTGATTGAAGAAAAACAAAAGTGTTGGGCCGATTTTGGAGAGAAAAAGAAAACTGCATTTAAAGAAAACCAGAAATTATTATTCGGAGCATTAAGAAACGCGAGAAAAAATAAAAGTTCCATGATAAATAACATTAAAGATGAATGAATAAAATAAACGACAATTTTAGACAATACAACAATGAATTAATAACAAAATTTTCAAAATTGGAGGAAAAATTAGCAAGATTAAAGATGATAATAGTGATGTTTTAATAGACGAAGAAGATACCATAGAAAGATTGAAAAGATATTTTAAAGATTTACAGCAGAGGAGAAGGAGAAGAATGAAGAAAACGTCGCGAAGAGACGATAGGAAGAGCAACAACAAAAGAGGATATCCACGGAAGAAATTCAAGAAGCAATAATGAAAATGAAGCGGGAAAGGACGGGTAACATTTAGACTATTACATAATTTTGGCTTAGGTTATTGACGTTATTGATTAAACATGATTTATTACCCTCATTTAAGTTAGGTTATTGACTTTATTACACATGGTTTATTACCCTCATTTAAGACATTGTTCTGCGTTGTCTAAAAGTATATTTATATTTTCATTTCAGTTTTTTGGTTACCATTCTGTCTATTATTTTGTTTTCAGTTACAAACCAAAACTTATATCCCCAACTACCGCAGATATGGCGCTGTTATCAGTCTTGTCTATATCAAAATGTACACGAGTTTATTGTATTATTATTTTTTATATTAAAGTATTTGACCGTTGACATTGGCATATCAAATTTGCTGCGAAATTTGCGATATCGACTGCTGAACTTTCACCCCAAACTCATTTAAGATACAAATTTTTTAGTCGTGGGATGTCGATGACCTTCCGGATTGATTATCATTGGTCATTTCCTTTTCTCGCGAACTTCCGAAACTAACTCTCTAAGATATTTTCGAAATGTGTGTTTTACCGTGATTTTCATTGGATGTTCTCACGGCCTCATGACAATTATTTGTGATTTGTAATCATTGGCATGTATTCCTTCCTGGAGAGGATGCATTTTTACGCACATAATTTCATAAAAGTCAAGTTTGCCAACTCATTTTTATTTGATGGTAATATACAAATCTAGTAGTTGTATTTTGTTTCCGTTGTATATGGTGGATTTTACATGGTTCTATAAATAAATGCGAGACCTTTCAAATCAAGTGTCACGTGTATCCCCTGACATTTATTTTTTTTGCAACATAACGCCACGCTACCATGGGTAATAGTGGTGCGAGTGGGTATGAAATAATATCTCTATGTTGTATGTTTTCTCTCCCTTCAGGTGTGGGTGCAATAGATCATGTGTGTGCCATTTATGCGCACATTCCTCGTGTTCGGTAATTGGTAACGCGTAGCCATTCTCAAAATAATGTTTCGTTTATTTAAGGATAATAAAGTTGTTGTTCGATTTAGTGAGTGTGCCTTATTTGAATAACCACCCTAGTAGTCGACAACTTAAAAAAAAAATATGAGCAAGCAACCAAGAATAAAAAGAGTATTTCTAACAAATAAATACAATCAAGAATTTGACATTAACCAAATATTTATTGATGAAGTGCAATGTCATTTTCGAAAATCAAATTGATTATAAATGTTGCTACGCTTTTCAACTATTTTTAACTAACTGTAAAATATTTAAATTTTGAAATAAACTCCTGGACAAAAACGTATCAGTAAAACTTCTCATTATTACTTTATTACATTTTATGCAGGTTGGTCATCGATATCCTCTGTCACTACTGCAATTGTTTGACAGATTTAAAGTCACATTTTGCAATTGCTTGTTAATAAGACATTTCTTCTTCTTCTTAATCTGTAAGTGCCTATCTACCCTCCCGGGTATAAGGCTTTGAGTAGTCTCTCGCTGGCGTCTTCCAAATTTTCCTCCATTCCTTTCGGTCATATACTATATTTCCTATGTCTACCCATTTCTTTTCTCTTCTTTCTAAAGCTTGTTTTACTACTTCTTGCCATTTATTCCTCGGTCTGCCTCTTGTTTTCTTTCTGGTGCTTCGTGCTTCGAATACCCTTCTTTTTAGTTAGTCTTGTGCTATCCATTCGTATTACGTACCCAAACCATCGTAATATACCTTCCTCTATGTTGTCATTTATTGATTTAATTTTTAAATTTTCTCTGTTTGTTCTGTTTCTTATTCTATCTAATTTGGTTTTATTCTCTATTTTTCTTAAAAATCTCATTTCAATGGCTTCCAGTTTATGTTTGTGTTTTTCTGTTATTGTCCATGTCTCTAAGGCGTTTTGCTTTTTTTCCCTTTTTCCTAGAAATGTGTTTTTAATACTATATGCACGTTCTCCTTTTGTTACTCTTTCTCTAATTTCTTCATCGATCTTCTTCCGTTATCATAGATCCTAGGTATTAAAATTTTTGTGTTTGTTTTAAGTTTACTCCTTTCAAAGTTATGTTGTGTTGTTGTTCGTGTGTTCCTAGTATCATTGTTTCTGTCTTCGTTTGATTTATTTTCATTCCATATTTCTCTAGAGCTCTTCTATATATTTCTAGATTTTCATTTAGTATTTTTTCATCATTGTCAAATAATACCATATCATCTGCATAGCAGAATTCTGAGATGGTTACTCTTTCCATATTCCAGTACTCCACTTCGTGTTTTATGACTTTTTTCTTTGCTTCCTAAATGGAGTCGTCTAGTACCAGTGAGAACAGTAAAGGGCTTAAAATGTATCCTTGTCTCACGCCTCTTATGGTTTCGAAAAATTCCGATTTTCGGTGTCTAGTCTTTTTATATAAACTTTTTTATTCCCTTGATCAAGTCCTTTGGGGCCCGTCTATTCTAATTGACTTTCCTCAATCGTCATTTTCATTTGTTGTCTTAATCTCTTTTCCAGAATTCTTGCGTATATTTTCGCGACCGTGCTAGTTAGTATAATTCTTCTGTAATTTTTACAATCCCCACTTTTATATATCGGTGTTACTATTCCAACCCTCCAATCCACTGGCGTTTCGCCTTTTCTGTAGGCTTCATAAAATATACAGGATGATCTAAAATTACCGCCCCAAATTCAGGGCGTGGATAGGTGACTTCAGATTGAGTAAAAAAAGTGTGAACAAAAATTCTCTAAGAACCTTTGTTCTAGAGATATAGGCATTTTAAAATTATGCAATTTGGCAACATGGGTAACAATCGAGTCGTCAACCAAAATAGTAATCGAATCATCATTACATTACATACTGTGATTGATCATCGTATGAGTTAACTGAACCAAAATGTGAATGGTTTGGAAAATAAATTTACGCCCAATATCATTTAGCTTATGTGAATTTGACCAACTAATTTAATAATTACTTAAATAAACTAATACAGGTTAACTAAAGTAAATGTTCAAAGTTTTGCCCATTGACTTCAATACATTTCTGTAATCGTCGCCTAATACTCCTCTGGACATTGTCAAGC
>JAFFZR010012091.1:0-19438 GCA_018397195.1 Lethrus apterus | reverse complement strand
CCATTTAAAAAAATCTAATTATCTGAGTTGGCTCTGAAATGTGATGCGCAATTGTTTTTTTGTGTGGACCGTTGTAATCAGCGGAAAAATCACTGCATCTTTGCTAATTTAACCGACTCTGTAGCTCCAAAAATAACGAAAATAGCAATAGTGCGCAGATAACTTTGAACAGCCTGTATACTCAAAACCCTGACCTGAAAATTGTCAATCCCATATAAACGAACAAATCAATAATTTCCATCAAATATCGAATCGTTTCGTAAATGTGTGTCTGTGTACATATATATGACATTTTGGGGTAATAAATCGTCAAGCAGAAATGCGTGTGCCAAGTCTATAAAAGTGTATCCGACGTTATTAATTCCGGAGCAACCTGCTGTCCCGGTTAATAGAAACGGCGGTATATAAATCTGTCGCAAGTTCTGATTCTCTATTGTCTCCATTGTGGCGACTTGATTGGATTATATATTATGTGCCTGTCAGGTCAAACAACTGTAATTTCACTTACTGCAATGTAGTTAGGACAGGACCAGCGTTAAATAGAAACAGGGATGACGAAAAGCACGATATTGAGAAAATACAAAAAAATTGATAAAGAAATTAAAATTAAATTCAATGTTTAGAGCAGTTAACTGGATATTTATAAACGTCACATTTCAAGATATTTTTTAAAAATTTAAACCTTATATTATAATAAATATCCTTTGATCAAAATGTATCGTAAAAAAAGTATTACATATATAATTACTTTTGAATTGCGTCCATTACACTGAGCTGTCCGCACAATTAACAGTCCGGAATTAACAAAACACTGGCCGATTTAAATTTGAATTAAGGCCCCGATATTAATTAATCCTCGTCAAGGCACGGACTCGAGCAATTAGTCTGACACAGTGGATCTGCGCGAACCCTTGCCTCCATCCTTCGTTTCTTATTCTTCATCTGCACCAATACAGCCACATGCGCCTCTCTTCACGTTTATGAATATTAATAACCCCTTTCTGATAACTACAGATTAGGCCTGTGTAAATTTTAAATTGAGTGCGCTTTGAAATAATATTTTATACGACAATTTCGCTTAAAACGCGATTTTTTTTTTAAAAAGAAATAAAATTTATGTTAAAGTCTCCTAATGTGGAAAAATAATATAATAAATATTAATTTTGAAACCCCTTGAATTCAATTTATGCTTTCTTTTATACTTTATGGGACATACTGTATATAAATAATAGGTTTTTAAATTACACCTTCATAATGACGTTCATTACATTGTTATAAATTCATTTTTAACAAATAAATTTTATTCCGTACATTATTTATAGTGCGAACCTTTCTAGGTTGCATAAATAGAAACTTATTGTGTGAAATCAACTTTGAAACTTAATTCTTTATTAGATGCATTCGTGGCGTTAAAATTGATGCGTGAAATTCGCAGTTACGTAAACCGATAAATAATAAAATTAAAAACAATTGGACGAAAAAACATCAAAGTTAATAGTTTAGAAAAATCTCTTACTATGAAAAAAATACAATTTTATATAACATTCGTATCGAATGTTCCTTTATCGGTTCCAATTTATGTTAACTTTTTCTTACTTTCGCAATTCACATTTATTTTGAAACATCCTGTATATACACACCAATAACAATTTGAATGGCAAATTTAAATACCAATAATAACTAATAATGAGTCGTAAAGTCGGAACAAAATGTAGGCCCCAACTTTGTGTAATAAATTCAAGGGGTCGCAGAAAATTTAATAATTTGTAAGATGGGACAGGCAATTTTGTTAGTTTGTCTCGAGCATCATCATCCACGTTTTTAATTTATTCGTTTCCATCATTTTGATAAATTAGAACGTTTCATAAGAAATTATTTAGATATTTTGTTAAGTTTCACTTCGTTTATAAATGGCATTCGTTCTCGGCGGATAATTTAACTTAATTAATAAATATGCACCGTTTCCTTATCCACGTGTCTTTCAACAAACAACAGACTGTGCGCTGTCGGCACATTTCTTTAATAAAGGTGATATTATAGCTTCTGTGCGGCGTACAAGTTATTATTAAAATGAGATCATTAATCATGTGGTGACATCTTTGACAAAATTCCCCCTGTATCTTCCCTGTCCGGGGTTTCGTCACTTCGACCTCATTTGTAACTTACATAAAAAAATAAGTCAAAACGTGCCGATAAAAATAACTTATTTACTTTAATTACAGCGATCGTTAACGTAATTGTAGAATTTATTTTATAAACTTGAATACAATTTTGCATTTAATTAAAATGAAAACACGTAATTTTAATTGCACGTTAGAAACATTTACAATCGGTAATTCGGAATTAACCGGTGGATTTTTCCCCGAGTCGCTTTTTGCACGAAATGTTATGACAATTTAACAATCGAGTCGGACGTAAAAGCTCCCCACGCCTACATTCAACCCTGTTTGCACATGTCAGACGGACCCCTACAATTAATGTGTATTTTTTTCTGACGACATTTTTAAACGAAACATGTTCGTGTAGGTACTAATTAGTGTTAATAGTAATGTCGTACGCACATTTTTTTAGGTAATGCAACATTTGTTGTGAAATCTACAAGTAATTTACATATTATTTTACATTAATTTATTTATACGTGAAATATCAGAAATTGAATGTTTTTTTTTTCATGCAGATCAACGTTTAGAGTAGACTTGCTGTTAGGAATTGTTAATTTTGTAACTTTGTGTTTAGAAATTTAAGAAATAAAATTTGGAATATATTTTTTAATTAAATAAAACTGGGTCGTTTGCATTATTTTGAAATACTATTATTACTACTACTAATACTATTCTTAGAGCTGCAACCGTTGAAGTTTCCTAATGTGACGTTCATGAAAACATTTATAGAAGAAATTTCTTGGCAAAATTTGAAACCAAACAACCAAATCGAATCCATTCTAAATTATTCAAAGATCAGCCTTTTTATTTGATTGGGTTGTTCTCGCCTAATAATAAACCTTGACGATTTAATAAATTGAAATAATTATTACTTTACTTATGTTAGAAATTACGACGATAATTTAAAAAATAAACATCCAATAAATTAAAAGTTCGTTCCGAATAAGGTTACGACCTTGTAGATAGTTTATTAGCGGTAACACTACTAAAGATAAATTTATTTAGTTACGTTTCGAAACAAAAGATTCGATATATCTTATTTGCTTTTATAGTTTGCTGCCCGACCGATGTATCTGTGTGTGTATGTATATATGATACTATATTTATATTGCGGTCTTAAAAGGACGAACAATAAAAAATCAAAAATAATTAAAACACAAACATAGGCTCATAATTGCACGACTATAAATAACGTATGTGTTAGGCTCGTTAGATTTTTTTCAAAAATTAATTACACCAACACGCCCCCTCATAAATACATCAAATACGTTATAAAAATAATTAATATAATTTCGTGTCAATTAACCGCGAATACTTTTAATTGTTCGACGGCATCTTAATTATCTTCGCGGTTTTACAAGAAAACATCGAGATTCTTACGTATTTTTTGTTGTATGTTAATCCGCGAGTTTTGTTAAATATATACGGTCATTATTATTAAAAAAAAAAAAAAAAAACATCTTGATATAATTAAGCGTTGTTTTAAATAACACGTTTTTTTTTAGTCTTAACTAAGCTCATATGAATATGTAGCGAAGGTAACCGTCCGAATATTAATTAAAATTAATATCTCACTCGGTCTGTGAAAATTTTTGTTGCATAACGCATTTCTCGTTCGTCGATTGTTATGCAAAAAAGAAGAAGTCATAAGCCTCGAATGACAAATGATTCCTAAACTTTTCGCGACATCGTCAAGTGTCTGCGGAGGGGGCGCGTGGGGGAGAGAACGAGCCACTTGATTTGAATAAAAAATAACATTCGCGAAAGTTAATAATGGAAACGTGAACGGAAATGTGATTTTTGCTCGTCGCTCGGCTTTTATTTTAAAGGTGTGTGATTAGTTTTCGACAACGAAGATTTTAAATTGGGTTTTCTTACTTCTTACGAATACATTTCCTCGCTGAATGTAATTTCTCTCTTGGGTATTTACATTTTGGAATGTCGTCATTGTGCATCTTTAACGAAAAATAAATAAATAAATAAATAAATAAAACGTCGTTAATAATAACAATTATAATTGAAATTTATCACAAACAAAAATTCCAAATGGATCTTAACGTCCAAAATGTTTTAATTAATTTGTAATTTACCGACTTTCATGTTGTTTCCTCATGCAAATATTAAAAAATGAGATTGAAAATAAACAAAGATATAAAAATAAAACAAATATATGCAAATATTGAACGAATGATTAAAATAATAAATAAAGTAAATAGGTGTTATATCTTTTAATTGTAAAACTAGTCTTAACAATTTGTAAACATGTTTATGGTATTTTTCGTAAGCAACGCCGTAAAATCTTAGGAAAACATAGTCGATTGATGGCCTCCACTAATTACCGGACAAATGAGGCGAGAATCCAGCAAGGCGTGAAATCAACTTCTTTCATCGTTAGATAGAGACGGGTCGAGTGAATCAGTCGCCTTTCATTAGACTAACGACGTTTATAAATACATATTTGGCAATTAGGACGTGCGATCCTGGAAGAAAAGCGTCGACGAAGAAAAAAATGCGAAGAGCGTCTGACGCTCTCTATATTTATGCAGTTTGGTTCGCTAATGCGGCAAAGCTCCGACAAAACACCCCAGAAGACTTGACAGATCCTCTCCGTGTCGCGAAAACAAAACGAAGTTAGTCATTTGTCAGGTCCCAGCTGCGGCGCGCAAGATGCGGCATTTTAATTCAGTTATTGAACATATTTTTTGGTCGTAGAAAGACATTTTAAAAATCATCAGCGTGTCTACCGTCGTCGCTTCCCCGACCCCAATGCAATAACGAAAGCCGGCGAGAAAAATTTAGGGGCCAAATTACTCGCAACATTACGACGACAATAAAATTAAGGTAATTTTATTGCAATCATTTCGTTGAAAAATGTTTTTCTTTTCTACACTTTAGAAATGAAAATATATCGTAAAAATATTCACAGCAATATATATTTTTTTGTTTTTGTTGGGATCATCCAACTCTTTCCATCTTTGAACCGTTTATTTTGTTCACTCATACTGTGACTTTCAAATTTCCATTTTCTATTGGATTTTCTTTTATTCGACCGCATTTTTTTATTATTTTTTATTGATTTTTCCATTATAATTTTCAAGAAGTTTGCATCTTCTAAAGTATAAGGAACAAACCCAGATTTTAAGCCTTCAACTCGTAACGCTTTCTTATTATTTTTTTTTTGTATCCTGTCCTCGTATTGTCCTCCAGCTAAACTGACATTAGTAAATAAATTTTATTCTTTTTTCTGATTTTTCTGAAGAGACGTGTTCGACATTCTTATTGGGCATCTATCTATATAGTGTGTAGTATTGTCCATTTGAGACCTTATCAAGTGGGGCCTAAGTGATCCATTGTATATTTTAATATATTTTCCAAAATGGATTGAATGGCTTAAAAAAATTGAAATACTCTTCACAATGTTGACTTTAATCTTTAGGTGCTGTGTGTATTGTTTCTTAAAGACAATTGCAATTTTTTTCATTAAACGATACGTCTGTGTCTTGTTTCGAGGTGTATGCCTGACACAAACCGTATTAATAATCTTTCAAATTAATATTTAATAAACAAACAGGTTATTGATTACGGTGATTGTGGGATCGGACTTGGCATCAATAAATCAATGCGGGAATAAATTGGATGCATTGTAGGACTGTAATTCAATATTGACATATTGATCTGGTCGTTTTTCTGAATCGTTAATTAACAGATATATTGCGGGCGATAAGAGGAGGCGATGAAAAACCCTCGACCCTCTGCGTCCCGCTAATCGGGCCGCGAAACGTCCCAGAGAACAATCCAAGAATGCGATATTAAGATTAATTATGCGAAAGTTATCGGGCGAGAGATGCAGTCCGTCCTATTCAAACACGGAGCGAGTCATCCGAGCCACCCCGTTTGCTGTTTGTGGATGCGAACCCCGCACGTCGCGCGGTACGGTCCTGTGTATCACGGGGAGCGAATAATCTTGCTTCGCCTTTATCATTAATTACGATGCGGAGCTGCGAACGTCATCGAAAATTAAGTATTTCTATCATCGGGGAAATTTATTTACCTCTGGATGTACGTAGTTTCAGGAACTTTTCGGTTTTAAATTTGAACAATCCTAACGACTTATTGATCGTGTATGAGTATTATAAATAGATGTCGCTTTATAAAAAGTTTCTTTTCTCTGAGGAGGAAATTTTCTTCGATCTTCTAAAATTTATCAGTGGTCTCTGTCTTCAATCCTTTATCGTCTAGATTTTGTCTCCGTCAATTCATACAGCAATGCATACTAATTTTTTTGCACAAGAAAATAAAAATATTTGATAATCTTTATTTTTATCCAATAGAAACGATTTCTTTAAATTAATTTGTGCCTACAATGTCTACAATCATAATATAATGTATTATTTGTAACTATTTATTTTTAACATCCGGCACAATTTTTTTATCTCAATTTACGAAATCCAATATAAAATTCGACACGTTTATTGAGAATTTTTTCATTTTCTAATTAATTCAATATCCGCAGTTCCAGATTACGTAACGAAAACTTTCTTGTATCGATACCCATGTCACTGAACCGTGCGTGTTCGCCAACGTATTTTGACACAATTACGCGGCGATGACTTCCACGTGGAATTAAATACACATTTCGGAAATTTTGCAAATCACCGAAACATTAATCTCCGAATGGCCCCGTTTTACCTGTAAATGATCAATCTTGTTCTACGCGCGACGCCTTGCCGCTCCCCAACACAACGTGTCTAACGCAGAAATGAAAATAATTAAATAATAATGAAACAAGAATAAGAGCCGGGGTAATGATTATATCAAAGAAGGGTTAAACTGGCAAAAGAACAGACGTACAGACGAATCGTGAAGTCGGCGACGCGCTGGGAAAGTAGGCAGGATTACGTCTGACCGATTCTGGGAGCTTTCAACGGATTTTGATTAGTCATACACACAATTTAACTGTAGTAATAGAGATATGAATCTAAATGTAAAACAGTAGCGGCTGGCAATGGAAAGACTCGATTGAAATTTGATTGGAATAAATTGATACAAGATTTTGGATTCATTATGACTAGGCGTTAAATTAGAAACCGGATGATAATTTATTGAGTCCTAAACAAATATAAACGGTGATAGGTCCAAACGTGCTGTGCTATAAACCAGGAGTGGCCAACAAGTCGATCTCGAAGCGATTTTTAGTCTATCGTGAAGCGATTTTTAGTCGATCGTGAAGCGATTTTTGGTCGATCCCAGCATTACTCCTTTGTACACTACCCTTTGAATTTTAATTACGGAGCGAACCCAACACATACAACCCTCGAACTCGAATCTTTACCGAAAAATTTTAAAAACTGTAGCTTTTAAATTTCAATTACGGAGCGAACCCAACCCCATATCTTAGTAGATGATTGCGACACATTTTTAAGAAAAGTGTCGATCATATATATAATGAAGTTGGCCACTCCTGCTATAAACGACGTTGAACTTATTATATTTAATTTGAAAATAATTCATACAAAAAGTTTGGAAATTTTTTCTAAAGGTATGCGAACATTAAAAAAAGTGTGGCATCATCGTACATAGTTTTATATCGACCAGTTTCAAAGCTTAAAATTCTCTACAATTTATTCCTTTATTTTTTTCCTTAGTTTTTTCTACAAAACTTTATTTATACATCCTTTTTTCATTGAATTATTTTCTTCACTTTCTTACTTGTCCCATTTTTATTTATAAATATATACAGGGACTCCAACCCCAAATATGCAAAAACGTAACTTCCTTCCTCCTTCCTCTATATTCATTTACAAAGTGTTCTATGACTTCTTGTACCAGTTTTCCTGCCATCCATCTCTCTCCCAAAATATATCACCGATTTTCTATATTTTGTGCTGTAGTATTTTCGTTCATATTTTCCTTTATATTCATTTACAAAGTTTCCTATATCTCTCTCCTTCGCTCTTAAACCCATTTCCACTTAAAGGCCCCCTATTTTAAAATTTTTTCAACATTAATCATTTTATTATTTTTCTGATTACATTTTTTTCACATTTTTTTGCCATATTCATTCTCACTTACTTATTTCATTTTAATATTCCTCCTTCACCTTTACTTCTTGTACATTCGTCAAACATTTGCCTCATTTACTCCATAGTGTAAATGTCAAGCCAAGTGTTAAAATTCCTACAATTAATTACATTTCTTTATTTCTGAATAATTTAGAAACTTGCTAAGCGTTAGGTTGGGTTGGTTATAGAAACAAATCTTTTGAACAAAAACTTGTTTGCAATCCAAATTGAAGAATGTTATCTCAACTTTTAAGGAAAATTGTTAGAAAATAACTTTGCTTTCCCAACAGGTAATTCCGTCCACAAATCTATTGTTTAAATGTTTAACGATAAAAAAAATGATGTGATATTTACAATAGTATTTTTCAAAAATTTCATTAAAATGATAAAAATATCTCGAAACTTGTTTCGAGCTGACCACGAATTGTCAACCTTTTCCTATCGACATTTTTTGGTTAAATCTCAAAATATGAACTTAATTGTAACGTTAAATAACTGCTACATTTAAATCTTTGTTTTAAACTTGCATCAGTAATTTAGCATGTTTCATTTACACATAACATTCTTATTAAAGATGGCGTTTCCTTCACGTCAAAAACGCAAGTAAAATAAATCGTAACGCATAAACAAACGCAGTAAATTGTCAGGTAATAAACGTTGTGTTCTCGACGCGTTATTGCCTCGGTGGAAAAATGAATACTTATATTCGACGTGGAATCTTCTAAGGTTTCGCCCACTGCAAGTCGTTTATGACTTTTCATATACACTCTTCGTGTTCACGCGCAATGTTTTTCAATTTCGCAGTCCGCAGCTGCAGATATCCGACTAAGTGAGCAATAAAGAACTTCCCTGTCTCTCAAAAGCGGTCCCGAAAACTCACCAAAGCCGCCGCAGTTTATATTATTTATACAAACGATGATTTTTCAGATGGCTTTAGGAGAATCGGATTGAGACGGGACGAGCGGCGCCACCTGTGTCCTCACATTCTAATTTCCCATTTAAGTGTAAATGGTGATTATGTCTTGTGTTCGGCTCGACGTCATTCGGCGAGGGGGTAGGTTTCGGTACTCTGCCTCCTAATGTGTTCGACGCTCACTACGCTTCGGCGTTACTTTTAAATATTCAGGGAACGTCAGGACGTCTCTAAAAGCATTTGGCCATTAAAAAATTAAGCGTTGGCTTTTCGGTATTATATTATTATTTTATGCATACTTTAGTACGCGGTAAATGGAGAGTAAATCGTGTGCGAGTATTTCTTTCGACGCCCTTTAAATGGAAGAAATTCGAAAATCTGAAATGGGGTTCTTACTAAAAGGGTTGTACGATAACTTTTAAACACCGAAGAAATTTTAAACTTTTGAAACGTTCTGTATATTGTAATGAGCTTTACTAACGAACCTAACGACTATATAAAATAAAGTGAAAAAATTTAGCAGTACTATTTTACATATTAATTTATCGTGTATTCATAATTCTTGAATATTATTTGTTTATAAAATAAAAATATTAACAAAAACATTTCTGCGAATGATATTATTGAATAATAAAATAAATGTAAATTTTCAAGTGTAAAGAAAACCCGTATGACGTCCTAGATCCGAAATGTTTTATTTATGGAACAAGTAGCATGCAAATTGCTCCGGAATAATTGCATGTGATCCAGAGTCGTATATCAAGGCGTCGACTGTGACAGCGGGCGCATCCCTAAATCGCAACGACGTTAAGGACGGATTTCGTCCGAACGAGAACCGACTGAACTGTTAAAGTAAACGAGGAGCTCTCGAAAAGGTGCTGACTTAGACTTTAGCATTGTAGTGGACGATTTTTGTTGAAATATGTAAATTTCGTAAAGTGATCATCCATCATACGCAGACCTCGATTTGATTTTCGATTCGTTTCAGTTTTTAAAACGATTACCATATTTAAGTTATTCCTTCGGGAATATTTTACTACTTTGGCAGTTTTCGTAATATATAAAATTCGTGAATTTAAAAGTCTAATTCAAGTCATTTTATACAGTGTGTTCGGATGTTCAAATTGAATAAATTAATAACAAGGATATGTGAAAATATGATTTTGCTATCTTTTTTATTTATGACCATGTTAAAATTTGCAATTTTTTTAAAGACCGCACTTTTCTTAGGGAGAAGGTTTGATTTTTACTAGACGTACATGGACCACGAAAATAGATAATCGCAACAATTAATTTTTCTTAATTTTTACAATTTTATGATTGGATAAGTTTTAATATATTTTTAATAAACCTTTATCGAATCCAAATCAATCGTAACAAAATGATTTTGAAAACAAAGTCTTATCCTAAAAATGTAATTGTAATTTCTTAATGATTTTCTATTCAATATTCAATGGATTCCTGACTTAGAATAGTAGCAAGCGAGCCTTTTCCATTCAGTATGGTCCTCCGGTTAGAAAAGTCTGCGAGTCCTTGCTTTTTTGTGAATTCGCAATTCGATCGAAACTGGGAGTCCAAAATCCACTATAATTTGGGGAATTTTCGAAAATTTTCCCTTATGCAGAATTTTTATTTTTTCATAATTTTTCTTTGAATACTGAACCTATTATAAATTGTTATAAATTTTTGACGGTCGATTAGCGTACAGGTTATAATATGTATGTGTGTGTGCGGGGGGGGGGGGTACAAATAATCTTTATATCAAAAAGCTTCAGTGACAGTAAAGGGAGACAGAGAAGTTTAATAAACGTTTTGATTTCTGTCACATATGTATTATGTTTGCGTTTTTTTTTTTTATGATTAGTCAAAATAAAATGAAAATTAACAAATAAAATCATAAAGAGAAAATCTATTTATTATGGCAATCAAGCTGAGAAAATATTTGCAACTACATAGTGACATAGCCCTGCCCTACTCTTCGTTAATATAATGTTTCTACATTTTTTCTTAGTATTTAATCATGTTAGAAACTTTACCATTTCTGTTAATTTTTGTATTTTAATTTTATGTTTTCCTAAAATACTCTGAATGAATAAATATTTCCAAATGTGGCAAAGAATTAAAATTTTAATTACATACATTTTGATAGTTTATGAACTTCGTTCATTTTCTCCTCTTTCTATGGGGAAAATATTTGCAAAATCAACGTTTTCAAAAAAAAACAAAATTCATAATAAAATTCAGCAATTATATTTAAATTTTAATGTGTGTTAAACAGCCGTTGACCCAAAAAAAAATTCAACGGGGAAATTATTCAAAATGAAAAAAATTGATTGAAACGAAATGGAAGGATTTATAAAAATTCAATCATCGTTGTTAGTTCAATATTTTTGTTTTTATTATTCAGTCTAAAACCCATTAACTGACGTGCAAAGAAATCCTAGTCATGTAAATCATCATTAATTGTCGAGCGAAAAAAAAAAAATAAATCGTCTATTTAATATCATAGTCATAAATAGATTGTGTTTCTGACAGTTCGTTACACGAAACATTTCACCCCTTTAAAGTAAAATAAGAGTAAGTTTATACAGTGACTGTGCAGAAGTATTATAAGCAATATTCATAAGGGTCGGGGCGAATGGGAAACTCCGGCGGTGTAAATGTGTTTGTTAACCGAAATTATTATTTACATTGAAGAGGTGGTTATTTGCAGCTATTTGCTTAGCTGACCCGCGCCGCTTATACATTCTTAATGTTGAGTCAACACGGACGGGAACTTGCGATAGGGACCATCTAATTCGTTAAAACGTACTCTCGAAACCAGACAGAATCGAAATTTTAATTACCGAAAGATTCAGGTACTTATAAATCAAATCAAGTTACCCCCATGTCCATTTCGAAACGATCACAGACGGCCTATCTCAAACACGCATTGTTTGCAACTGGGCTTAACAAAAGCACAGCTTTAATTGCGAGTCCCGAGAAACGATACTCGTCCCTACTGCAACGCCAGATATGAACGAACTTAATCTCACAGAGGGATCAACATACGCAAATTAAATCTTAAATGAAATTCAAAACTATTCCTATATGTTCTCTTTTCGAACGTATACGTGCTACTTTCATATCACGATGGATATAATCATAAAATATTCAACATTTTCTTTGATTTTTCTTTTTTGTAGTTTTTTCTTATGCAACTTTTTTCCGTACTATTTCTTTCTACTTTCTAGTTGATTTATTAATATTTTCAACAATCTCAGTGATACATCAGTACCTTCAATACCAATAGAAATTATTATTATTTCTGAGATAAAGTTTCTTCTTTTTTTCTTTGCTTTTTTCCCTGATCCTTACAGCAAATTCTAATGGGAATTTCCTCGAGAACTCATACTTTGAAACAATTGAAACTCGCTACTCCAGCCTTTGCTCATTTTTAGTAGATTCGGTGCTTACTTTTGTGAAATTTATTGAAACATCATTAACATTATTATATATTTAAAAAAAAAGTTCAGAAAGTAAAACAAGGTATTTGATTTTATTAACCTTTTTTATTCTACAAAATACATTATACTTTATTTATTATTTACATAAGAAGAAATAAACGAAAAATAAATAAACAAAAGATTATAAATAACACTTTCTTGTAATTTTTGTTTGTTAATCAACTTCAACAATGACGAACGAATTTTCTTTAATTTTAAACGTGATTTTCGCCCTTTCTAACTCACCCTGTATTTTCAGATTCACAGTAAATCATTTTACGTGATGATAACTAAATTAAATCGTAAAATGAGAACGAAGATCGAGATCGTATCAAAGTCCAAATCATAATGTACATCAGCCTCCATTGCATTAAACAATATTAAGATATCTTGATCAAGTTTGAATTCACTTAGAGGCTTTCATAGACAAACTGAGAGTGGTGCACGGAGCGAGAGCGAATGAGATCTTATCCGGGCTCGCTAATCTAATATTCTAATTGTATTCTACGAAATGTTACGTTCAGTTAACAGATTCTATGTTAACTGTTGCTGGTTGCGCGCAGCGAACGCGAAACTCGCCCTTACGATCGGCTACGCAGCGCTCCGGAGTTGAGTTACCGAAGTCCCGGAAAGCTCCTCCGGGAAACATCGAAATCTCATTTCCGGATATACGTACCCCTGGAGTTATGACTGTAATTAGTAAAAGAACATCCACGAGCATTGTCTGAAGGAAATTCAAGCGTCGTTCAAGATAATGTTTTAAACGGAAAATCTTGCATTCGTTGAAATAATTTTTTTATGTCTGCGGCTCAGAAAACAAATTTTTGCATATAGCGAGGAATTCACGTATAAAATTCCATAATATGAAAGGAGTTTGATTGATAGAAAGGAAGAACATCAGCGGCACATTTCAACCCTCGGAGTTTATAAGATACGAAAGGGCGTTCGTAACTTATATATGTTCACGATGACGTAACACACACATACAAGAGATTTTGATAAATGTTTTACGTTGTAATCGATGCGCTTTCGACATTTCAAACGCTAAACGTTTAGATTCCTCAGCCTCATGCCCTCACGTTTATCGATCACAAGAACAAAACAATACCGCGCACAAATTCTACTTAATTTTACGATGATTGCCGTGCAGATTTCCTCAGACAACTCAATCGTAAGTAAGTAATTAAAATTTAATTACGACTCGAGGCAATTAACAGTCAATCAGTGCAGAATTTGAGTTGAGTTATTAAACGAATAATTAGTTGAACCTACTGTAGTTATATTAGCCCGCGGGGGGCGCGGATTGATATTAATATTCAAAATAATCCGTACCGTTTCGGCCACGTCTTCGTTAATAACGGGTATTTACGAAAATCCACGAATGGGTATGTTCAACGCTTGCGAAATGCACTTATAAAACTTTGAATTAGAAACGCCTAGTACTAAATAATTTCGAATTGCGATGTTCCTATCTAAAAATTGGAATACTTGATATTTCCAAATTCCCAAGTGGCTTAATCAAGTCTACGCAAGTCTCCTGTTTCATTTGATTAGGTTGCGAGTCAAATTAGGTTTCCTATCTCACGCAGGTCGGAGAGCTTTCTTACGCATCATTGATCATTTCAACCCCTTTTCCTTTTTTTTTCGTCTTCGATATTGGAATGCATCCAATAATATCTTCCGTTTACAAGGGCGCAAATCAATACAGTTAACGTTGTATGACAAAATGTATAGATATTATATTTAAATACTGGAATCGTCTGATTAATTTTTTCGTAATTCTTCTATTGTTTCCCTAATTTAATTGTAAGCCATTCTCCTACTTACCTTAACAAATTAATCCATTTAAAAGTATTGGTATTAAAAACATCCATCCAATTGTAAATCAGTTTTGAAATTCGTAAAAATAATTAGTGACTTGATTCGTCTGTTGATGGGCAAAACATTTTTACGGGGGAAAAAATTGAAAATAAATAAAAAAAAATAAATATAATAAAATGAGTGCAGAATTTGCAATTTTGCGAAAAAAAATCCAATACATTTTAAATTATTTTTGAAAAAGCGCTTGAATTTGTATGTACGGTGGATTTTGGATTTATATTTGAATGTTTGCATTCAGTTCTTTTTCTAAAACTTATCTGATCTATCTGATGAGTTACATTTTTATTTTCAATAAAATTTTGGGTATAATGAGTTTTCAGCATTTTGGAAGTTTTTTACAAAAAAGAGTAGTTTTTGTTATATAATTGTTGTTTTTCATGAAGTATAAATTTTAACAAATTCTGGGGCGATGGGTGTAGGGAGAGGGGGCAATTACAATGAAATAAAATATTTTGTATGGAGCGAACCCACACCATTTTGCGAGGTTTTTCCTATAAATTCACTTAGATGATTTTTCGTATTTTTTTATGTGTTTTACCCCCTCCCTGTGGCGAGGAATTGATTTAATGGATTTCAAAACTGACCAAAGCCAGTTCAAGATTTTGCGGTGTTTGCATACATGTTGATCGAATTTTGTTGGATTGCGTTAGGTTTTAACAATTTTTTATTTACTTAAGTTGGCTCAATTTATATTTAATTTTGTGTAAATAAAAAAAAAATAAAACGAAATATTCCAATTAGAGATCGAACCCAACACACATTTCGATAGGTTGTACATTTTTTTATTACCCCCCCCCCTCCAAGATTAAGGCTGGGTCCGCGCGAGAATTCTTAAATATTATTCATTCCATAGATTTGAGTTTTTATCAGTTACCTATTTATAGAATTTTAAGGATTTTCCAAATATGTTGGGCTACGATTTCCTTCAGTTGTTTTTGTGTAACCACTTCTTTATTGAAACTATGAATGATGAGTTTTCAAAATTTTTGGATTATTTTGTAAGTTTTAGTTGTTCTTTAAATTTTCAGTTTATTTTTCAGAAATTTAGATTTGTCTTTTCAATCATTTATTTCTGAAAACTGAGATTCAGTTACATTTTTTTCAATAATGATGATTTGATGGATTTTCAAAAAAATTTCAAAATTTTCATGTATATTTTCACCTGATATTTGTGTTTGTAATGCTTTTTAATCCACATTGGATTTTATTAAACACTTAAGTTATTTTTTGCATTTATTTATTATTTATGTTTTCCAAGTTGAGTTATTTTTGTAAACGCTGTTATAAACTTTTGATTTTTTCACTAAACCCTGAAGACGAACATTCAAAATGTTGTAAAATTTTCGAATTATTATGAACAATTATTTATTTAACTTTTTGGTTTTAACTGCAAATTTCCTCAATCACATTATTCGTATCCGCTATTTTTAAAATTTTTAATCTGTTTGAAAATCTTCGTTTTCATAGCAAGTTTGAACTTGAATCTAAGATACAATCTAGCCAGTACTGAGTATTTGTAATATAGTTTCAGATTCAATTAACTGGTCCGACTCGTGCAGTTAATTTAGGTGCCATTTCTAGGCTAATTCTCTTAACTTGAAATTAAATGTCTTCTCGTTTAGACCCCTCCGGACCCCCTTAACTAGTTCGTATCGCATTGTTTCATTCGCGCGTTAGTTCTCTCGAATTTAACGTTCCGTATTTAGCACCGAACGAATGGAATTCGTCGACGAATACACCAAACAAAGCCAAAACCGTTTCTTGCAAAATATACTTGCACATAAAACCTTCCAATCTGAGAAAGAAACGCAAAGTGCTTCATTTCCCATTCATATTTCATGAATGCAAAGATACCGAGGAGAAAGATCGCTTTCTAGCCGATGGCAAAACGGTCATTGCGTTGAAGATCGACGAGCTTCCTCTTAAATTTCGCACAATACCCATATCGGCCTGACTTATGTGTTCGGGAAATGTGGCATCGACGGGAGCGTTTTCGGCGATCGATTTAATTTTTCAATTAGTGTCAAATGTCGAAGTTTCGAGCGTCCCCGGAGATTCACGAACGTATTTGTTACTGTCGATCGGTGATTATCCGTAATTAGGAGAATCATATTTTAGAAACAATAGAGGTCGTTAGCGTCGGAGTATTCCCGACGCTCATAACACGATCTCGCATCGGAGAAAAAAAATAGATGCACTTGAAAACACAATAATTGCATAATCTACGTTAATTTTCTCAGCGGCTACGTAAACAGCGTAATTGTAGTTAAATGCATGTAATAAAATATTATATGTAACGGTTGTTGATGTTTACAAAATGTTATTGTATGTACAATGACTATAATTGTACAATATAAATTTTTAATTTTTGTAAATGCACATAGCTAACAGTCAGTTAAATTTAATTAGCTTTTCATGTCTAATTATAACCATTTAGGAAATAGTTTGTGTAACGAAAAGTTTTAAACATCAAATTTTGTCACAATTTCTGTATTCCCTTGGCTCCAAATATAGGAAAACGTAAAGGTAAACTATAATTGGGTGTATTTTCAAAATAAGACAAAAGCAGTCACCATAATTTAAAATGGGCTTTATTTTATTCATTACTGAATTTTTCAAAAACTTCTATCTTCAGAAAACTTTGAAGGATTGTAGGTTTTACGAAAAAAATAAGATTAAAGCGGCGCAAAAAATATTTTAAATTATTTTCTTGCAAATTAACATATAACATTCCGATTTCCATTCCCACTTTTTTTTTTCACTGAAGGTAATCGGTCTTAAGATAATCCATATTCGCATCAATTACTTTTGGTTTATTTTTAAAGAACCTTAAAAAGATTTTAAAATACATAATTAATTGCTTGAGTTCGAGGGAAACATATATACGTCTCGTCACTTTAATTCAGTCAGATAATTTCAAGAAATCATCCAATTTAACAAGAGAAAGACAATCGGAATATTCATTTACATTTAATCGACAGTTCTGATGCTTTATTTGAATTTAAAATTGAAATTGTTCACGTCGGTGTTCCTTAAAACTTATTAAATTAAAGTCGTTCCTATATCCATTTCGTATTCGTGAAATCTGGCATTAACAAACGTGGAGTCTTAATGAAGGCGAAAAGATGTTCCCTCCCGCGGTGCAGACCATTAACAAGGGGTCGAAAAATCCCTCTACAGGGCCGCCAACGCGACTTATTGCCAATAGTATAATTAAAACAGATGTATTTTTTTTTCGTTTCTAATTGCGGTTCTATTGCTTTCCGTTTTCGGCAGCTGTTTCGGTGGGGCGCTTTCATTTAAATTCCGTACAAATGATTTTTTTCGGGGAGCAAAGATCAAATCGTCAGATCGCATGTTTTAGAACGCCAAATGTAATGCATTTATAATGAAGCTAAAATTGCAGCTCGCTTTACGAGCATAATTGGTTGATTCATTGCGCATAATTTTCAAGTTTGTGTGTTTTAGTTTCGTTCATTTACATTTTTATTCGTTTGTCGCAGGTTACGAGAGGAAAGGGGCGATCCCGACAGGCCGATACCGCTAGATCAAAAAGTCAGAGACCTCAGTCCCAGAAATGGTAAATATAAAAAATTATATATATTTTATTCAAGACATTCGATACTATATATACCGGATAATAACTTACCTTATAAACAAATTTGAAAAATTAATAAATTACATATATAGACTTGACAAGGCCGTACTCAAACCATCAAGTGATGGTGATCTGCAAAAAAAATTAATTTAAAATGAATTTAGGCCCGTATTCACCAACGTCAGTTAAATCTCTAGTTTACTAACTACCGATTAAATAAAATCTATAGATTAAAATAAACTGGCGTTTCACCATCGCATACTCGATTTTATTTCGTTTCAGTTAGTAAATCTTCGGTTAAGTAAATATGTATACACTATCCATTCATAGGGTGCGCTGAATGCTATAAACTAGTCATTTTTGTATTAATGACTACATTCATTACATTAGTATAACGGGTAAAGAAATATAAAAATGAGGGAAAAACGAAATAGATATAAAAATTATTTATAACAGGAGAAATTAGAATTAATTAGAGTAGTTGAAAAATATTTACATATAGTCGAAAACAAAAAACCGATAATTCAAGTGCAAAAGAAAAAAATGATATATGAAATATTATAAAAAACGAATTTAATTCCATAGCCCAGACAGGCGGAAGGTACTATATGAAAATTTAAAAAACGAAGCTAAAAAGGATCATGCAGATGATAAGGTATATTTGTTATGCCTCAAAACATTGTTGCATCCTTACATATATTTATTTCAGGTCGATTTATACAAAAATGGTGGTGGAATTTACAAAATAAGATTGGATACCATCGGAGAACAGTTGTTAAATATGTTGGGCAAATAAGTGCAACCAGTGCCCAATATATATGACAGTGAAGTCGATAATATTGTAAGTATTGCAGTCACATTAGAAATATATTATGTTTGCCACAGATTTCTTAACACACTATTTCAAATAATTTGTTCTCTTGACGCATTATTCTTCTTGTATCCAACAAATGAGCTGCTCAGTTGGACAAAATGAAATAGGCCCTTCTACTTCCCACGACTAACTTGTATATATAAAATAATGATCCAAATGTATCTCATGAAACTGAAGATGGCCAGTACAGTTGGAAGCTAGTTCATTGTTTAATTTGTGAACTATACGATGAACACTGGACTGTGAAATATTAAAAGTATCACTAATATTTATCTGAAAATATCCTGTTGCATAAAAGTGTAATGCTACCGAAACTTGATTAATGGCAGAAATTGCATTATTTTTTCTGTTAGCAGGTTCTATATTATTACCTATGGCTCTTCTCACTGATAATTTAGATAACCGAAAACGCTTCTTAAAATCTACATAGTCAAATTCTTCAAACAGATTATTTCTTTCACGT